>CM071945.1:21701121-21966121 GCA_036784905.1 Acrossocheilus fasciatus
GATCCAGAATGACTTATTATTATTAGAGGAACAGTCCCTGCAGAGGAATCAGGAGTAAGTGCTTCACTCACGGGCCCATTACGGGACTTGAGCCTTTGGGTTTACCAGCCTGGATATTTAACCTCTAAAATGCCTCCCCATCCCCAAAAAGCCAGATCAAAATGACTTAATAAACACGAGCAACCACGATCACAATAAATCTATATATGATCACCCATATCATTAATGTATAAATGCACAAAGAGGACGGAAAAAATTGTCATGTAAGATTAAATTACAACCGCATTTAGTGCATGAAATCTTGAGTAACATTATAATGTGTAGAACGTGGACACATAACATCCAGACTGTTAATCAGACAACGTTAAAAGTCAAATGGTACTTGGATAGTCATTAACATTATGGTCTCAGTCAAATCGTGTTTTGAGTAAGAGCAGGATCTGTAAGGCATAACACCTCCCAGGCAGATCTTACACTGGCATCAGCCCAGCCGAGTAATTGAATGTCATGTTAAACCAAGACGCTAATGCTGGTTCTTACAGAATGATATCCCCTCAGGCCGGGAGTATGGAGGCAAATCAAAAGGTTTAGCATGAATTTTTCCCTTTGAGCTAAATCGAGTCAGCACTGAACATCAATGAAGATTTCTGTTTCTCCACACGCTGCTTACAGAGGTTCATCCACCAGAAAAGAAAGAGAGATGTATGTGGGCATGTGAACATTTGTGTCTCCAACAGAGTGTGCGTGAGTTTGTTTCTAAGTAGGTCGGCACAGGACAAGTTCCTGTTCTCGTTAATGGCGCACGCTAATGGAGACAGGCAGATTGACTTCAGGGACAAAAACGTGGACTCACAAGGTCATTTCCCTAGTGTCTCCACGTGACTTTTGGATTATTATTGTTCTGTATGTTCACAGAACATTACCCCTTACTAACTGATTAAAGAAACTTCAAGTTTAAACTCAACAGCTGGTTCAGTTTTAATTGAAACCACATTTTGTAAACTGCAATGGTAGCAAATGTAGATGCATCTGTTCAGATACATACAGTACTAGGCTTAGAAGGTTGGAAACACTTTTTAATTGGATGGTTCAATACTGTTAAGCATCCCAGGATGCACCTCATGAAGGTTGGTTGGTTGTTTGAATGTCCAAAGCTAGACAAAAACAACTACTAAGAGAAAACTCAAATTTAAGACAGATGAAGACTGTCTGTTTGTTCCTTTGTTGCTACATACTCCCCATAGGCCTACTGGCATTTTTGTTGTTTCATTGTTAATTACTATTATAAAAGGTAAAAATATTTAAAAAAAAATTGTCAGATTTTTTGCTTGTGTAGGATTGGATTGATTTATTTTTATTTATTTATTTTTTATCCCCAGATGCATTTTTGTTGTTTCATTGTTCAAATTACTAGGTAGAAATAGAAAAAAATAAGTTGATGTTTCTATATATTTTTATGTTTGTTTGTTTTTTGTTTGTGTTGGTTTTCTTTTGTTTTGTTCACTTAGTTTTTTTTGTAAATCAAGTCTCATTTTTCTTGTGTACATCATAATGTATAAAGCATATTAAAAAAACAGTTAATAGTTATCAGTATTGGTCAAATATTTATAGTATTTTTTTTTTCAATATTTCATAGCATGTGTTTCACATGAATTGGAAACTAGTCAGATTTCTGGGAACCTTAATGAAGACATTTCATGTAAACGGTTACAATGACATTTTAAAGTCTTTTTTCTGCAGAATGTCTCATTTCTGTATTTCAGCTCCAGTTATTACAGATGTCTGTAATCTCTTATCTGTCTGTAATCCCTGACATCGTATCAGCACCTTTAATGGACTGATGACTGTGATTTTAATGACTGTAAGGCTTGGTGTTAAATCTGCATTGATGTTCTGCCTGCGAGCTGCGTCACAGGTTTCTGTAGGTGACATTCAGCGAGAGGATCTGCAGCAGCTACAGAATCTCTGATTCAGCCGTGTATTAATGATAGATGCCTTTAAAAGCCACCCCGGAAAGAGTCTGACATTGAGCGAGAAAGAGAGAGAGTGTCACTTTTTTTTCCCAGCCACACTGATGAATAATTTCCTTCTATCTTTCTCTCGCAATCTTTCTCTCTCTGTCCCATTTGAATCCCTCCCACTTTACTCTTTCCACCCTCCATCCATCATCTCTCCCGTTCCTCTCCAGAGGGAGAAATCTCCAAAGAGGTTTCTTTATCTGCTTTGCCTTAGATAATCCATCTTTATTCCTAACTGTGTGTGTTTTTGTGCAAGGATTTGGTAACTGTTCGTTGTATGCTTAGGGGTTGTTTATTTAAAGGATTCAATGAGATTTGTTCTACTCTTTCTTTTTTCTTTTAGTCTGTGTCATATATACTCATTGAAAGGACAGTGTATCAGAGATATAATTATTGACTTTCTGATTAAAAAAAACTACCAATCAGTACCCCAGCAACGCATAACAACACACTGCCAACCGCTCTTGCATCGCAACATACTGTAGTATTGCTGTGGCAAGTTTTGTACAATCAACACTCAGAATGTTAAACGAATGCCGTTCATCTCTCTGTTCTGCAGCAGCGTCTCTGCTGCCTCACAGGTTTGTGACGGTACGCAGAGGCAGCCCGGCGGCACGCAGCGGTCAGATCAGGCCTGGAGATCGTCTGGAGGCGGTGGATGGGAGATCGGTGGTGAATTTACCTCATAGAGAGCTGGCACAGATCCTGAGGAGAGCTGGAAACACACTCCGCTTGACCATCGTACCTCGCGCCAGTGCTCGTAAGTGCATTATTACACACACCTGAGCTGATCGTTTTTACTTAAAAAAAAAAAACTATCTATCTATCTATCTATCTATCTATCTATCTATCTATCTATCTATCTATCTATCTATCTATCTATCTATCTATCTATCTATCTATCTATCTATCTATCTATCTATCTATCTATCTATCTATCTATCTATCTATCTATCTATCTATCTATCATAATCCCCAAACTTGCATTTGTGTAGTTTCATTACTATTATAATTAATAAATAGTAATAGAAAAAATAAGCTAGTGTTTCCATATTTTTGTTTTGTTTGTCCGAAAAGCCCAGTGTTGAATACAATATCATTTTCCCAACATTCTCCTCTTTTGATGACTAAAGTTATCCATTTTTATCTATTTTTAATGTACATCATAATATTTCACTGGAAGCTTGTAAAGGATTTTAAGATTTTTAATAACAGTCAACATGCTGTTTAGTGGCATTAAAGGAACACTCCACTTTTTTTGGAAATAGGCTCATTCTCCAACTCCCCCAGAGTTAATAAGTTGAGTTTTACCGTTTTTTGAATCCATTCAGCCGATCTCCGGGTCTGGCGATAGCACTTTTAGCATAGCTTAGCATAGATCATTGAATCCGATTAGACCAGTAGCATCGCGTTCAAAAATGACCAAAGAGTTTCGGTAGTTTTCCAATTTAAAACTCTTCTGTAGTTATATCGTGTACTAAGACCGGCGGAAAATGAAAATTGCGATTTTCTAGGATGATATGATTAGGAACTACTCTCATTCCGACGTAATAATCAAGGAACTTTGCTGCCGTAACATGGCCGCAGCAGGTGCAGTGATATTACGCAGCGCCTGAAAGTAGTCCCCAGCTAGGTAACTAGTTATAATATAGCTGGGGACTACTTTCAGGCGCTGCGTAATATCACTGCGCCTGCTGCGGCCATGTTACGGCAGCAAAGTTCCTTGATTATTACGCCGGACTGGGAGTATAGTTCCTAGCCAAATCGGACTAGAAAATCACAACTTTTCATTTTCTGCCGGTCTTAGTACACGATATAACTACAGAAGAGTCATGTTTTAAATAGGACAAATATCGAAACTCTTTGGTAATTTTTGAACACGATGCTACTGGTCTAATCGGATTCAATGATCTATGCTAAGCTATGCTAAAAGTGCTATCGCCAGACCTGGAGATCGGCTGAATGGATTAAAAAAAACGGTAAAACTCAACTTATTAACTCTCGGGGAGTTGGAGAATGAGCCTATTTCCAAAAAAAGTGGAGTGTTCCTTTAAATATAAAAATGATACATCGGGCTGATCCTTTTTACTTGTTTAAATACATTTTTTTTTTTACTTGTTTTTAAATGAGCCATAGATAACATTATAGCAAAAACATATCCTAATATGTTTCTCTCATCAGATTCCTCAGAGCGAGCAGAAAATGACGCTGATTATAAGAACAGGAAAGCTCACAGGTCAAAACCAAAGGTGAGCAATACCTTCACCCTACAGTGACTATACATAAGCTTTGTGGCAAAATAATGATAAAGAATAACTCTTTTCTTTTCTTTTTTCCCCCCACTATGAAACACGAAGCAGGACGCCACGCGGTACTACAGTGTGGAACTGGAGAGAGGGCCCACTGGATTCGGCTTCAGTCTGAGAGGAGGGAGTGAATATAACATGGGTCTCTATGTGCTGGGACTGATGGAGGGAGGACCGGCCTCACGCAGCCACAAAATACAGGTGCGCATGTGTGGCGGCCATCTGGATATACTTTTGGGGTTAATCTTATACAAAAATGCCTGAAATAACACTTTTAGACAAATGCAAAGGGACTAAATAATAAAAATGGAAGGTTTTTTGGTTTCACTTTATTTTGATGGTCCCTTTAACACATTCTGTTGACTATAAGTAATGTTGCACCTACATTTCTACTGACTCTCATTAGAATGTTAATAGTGTATTAGTTGACTGGTAGGGTTAGGGTTAGATTAAGTTGACATGTTCTTGCAAAGTTACTTATAGTCAGTAGAATATCTGTTGGGAGACCAACACAATAAGGAGTTAGTAGATATGAAGCAGACCATCTACTAATACTCTTATGAGAGTTTGTTGTGCAACATTACTTGGTGTCAACAGAATGTTCAAAAGGGACCATCAAAATAAAGTGTTACCGGTTTTTGGGTTAGGGTTTGTCTGTAGTAATTATAGTTAGCTCAAGAACAATAGAAGTCAAGAGGACGTCCTCTTATAGATGTTAGCAGGTGTGTTAGAGGCTACAAAATGTTGCTTTTTTGGGACCTCAAGTGCTATACAGTATAAATATTTCACCAGATTTGTATACTCTCTTCAGAAATAGTGAGTGATTAAAGCCTCACCATCACATCTTTGAGATCTCTAAGCTATATTATCATAAACTACTGTTCAAAAGTTTGGGGTCTATAAGATTTTAAAATGTTTGAAAGAGGTCTCTCATGCTCAACAAGGCTGCATATTTGATTTAAAAAATACAGTAAAACAGTAATGTTGTTATAATTTTCAGCATCATTACTTCAGTGTCACATGATCCTTCAGAAATATCCTTTTAACATGCAGATTTGATGTTTAAGAAACATTTTTATTGATATCAATGTTTTAAGCAGTTGTGCTGCTATTGATATAATACGATGTTTTTTCTATGTAAAAATCATGTCAATAATAATTTCTGTGGTAATTGTGTGTGTTGTAGGTGAGTGATCAGTTGGTGGAGATCAATGGAGACAGTACAGCAGGAATGACTCACAGTCAGGCTGTGGAGCAGATCAGGACCGGAGGAAGCAGGATACACCTCGTGTTCAAAAGAGGAAATGGATACGTCCCTGACTACGGTAAGACAACAGGTCAGAGATCAACTGGACATCATATTATCATACATAATCTAAAACATGAGATGGTCATAATCACATTGCTTTTAGGATATAATGATATAATGCTATAATGAAAACTATTATGGGTTATCGGATATCAAATAGCATAATTTGTTTATGAACAAGGCAATAAGCCATGTAAAGTTTTATGTAATATGTGACCCTGGACCACAAAACCAGTCATAAGGGTGAATTTTTCGAAATTTGAAAGCTGAATAAATAAGCTTTCTATTGATGTATGGTTTGTTAGGATCGGAAAATATTTGGCCGCGATACAACTATTTGAATATCTAGAATCTGAGGGTGCAAAAAAAGCAAAATATTGAGAAAATCACCTTCCAAATGAAGTTCTTAGCAATGCACATTACTAATCAAAAATTATGTTTGAATATATTTAAGGTAGGAAATTTACAAAATATCTTCATGGAACATGATCTTTACTTAATATCCTAATGATTTTTGGCATAAAAGAAAAATGTATAATTTTGACCCATACAATGTATTTTTGACTATTGCTACAAATATACCCCAGCGACTTAAGACTGGTTTTGTGGTCCAGGGTCACATGTGGTTTAACCATGCGTCGTTATGTGGCTTCTTTATTGCTTTTTCTTGGTAGATGTAGACTTGCGTGTAGAATGTGAATGAATTTAATAAATGGTGTGGTTAAAAGTGATTATATATTTATGGCTTCAAATGTGGCTCATCCAGTCAAATTGAGTCAGCTTTTAATGTTTACAATGTTCATTTTATCTCTGCCACTGTACAGATATTGAATATGTCAGCAGTCTTCAGCTACTTATGAAGATGTATTTCTCTTGATCTATCAGCTTACTAACACCTGTTCTCTGCTTTCTTATTTGGACTTTTTCCTTTTTCTATTCTGTTTGATTTCATATTTTTGATACTCCTCATCCGTTTTCATTAACAAACTATTTTATGTTGACTTCTACTAATTTGCTTTTGGGTCATCTCGTTTGGTTTGTCCTTACATCCTTATTTTTATCTCATTGTTTTCTTTTGATTTTCATCTTCTTTGATCTGTCATTGTCTTTATTTCCTATGATCCATTTTTTTTATTCATTTCACTTTCCTCCTAACGTCCATGAGGGAAACTTTTCTGCCTCTTCACCTCTCATAATGGTTTATATTCATTCTTTCGGCCTTCTCTCTTTCTCTTCCTCCTCCTCCTCCTTCTCCTCCTTTAGTGGAGCTCTCCAGTCTCTCTCTCTGTATGACCAACTCCAAGCTGGGCGAACCGTGTTTCTATGTGATTGGAAGGACAGAAAATACGCGGTTGGTAGCTGTTCCTGTTAGTTCTTCATTTTACTGTTTCTCTACATCTCTCATATTTCTCTGTCGTCTAAATGTCTTTGACTGTGCTTGCCGGTCTCCCTGTCGTATGTTGATAATACACCAAGAGTCACTGTGATGTCAACCTGTTTGTGATGCAGTATAACAGGAGAGGTAATGGGTTAAGAACAGCTGGTAATGTTTTTTGGTAATTCCTGATTCCCATGATTTGTTTAGAAAAAAATGTGTATGGGATTGTCAATTGATTTAAAAAATGTAATCAAATTAATGATATGATTATAAACCAAGCAAATGAACATAATTAAGAGACATTATGTTATTTTGACAGACAATTAAATCATGCCAAACATGCTTTGCATTTTGAGGGGGCGTCAGGCTTCAGTTGCTCCGATATGAGAGGAGAATTCCTTACAGAACAGAATGATGATAAGGGGACATCATTAAATGTGTTCATTTCATTATTACATTATCTTATTTCTTTCAAAATGTCCATTCATTTTCAGTGCATTCAGCTCCTTGTTTAATGAGAGAAAACAAAATATGATGCAGGGATGTCCTTAGACACTGCAGCAGCCGTTAGTTGGTCCTCTCATTACCATTTTTAATTAGTGCTTTCTATTTCATACCAGTTTATCTTAAATAATATCTTGGTAGTTTATCTTGATAATTCGGTTCTGCCACAGTGAGACTGCATGGCTTCACTATTGTTAATCATCTCATTTGGAACAATTAAAAAAGAGTTAGTTCTTAATTATATTAATCAGTTATATTAGTCATATGACTATTAAATTGTCCTGCTAAAATTCTGACTATTCCAACGGTTTAGGAAGTGTTTAACTATATGAATATCAACAGTGTTAAACATACTTAAAAATATGTTAACTTTGATAGCCCTAATTATTTTATTTGCTTTTACTGTAATTGTAAACAGATTTAAATTTTTGTGCATGTTTTTTTTTATTGTAGAGTTGCCGTGCTTTATTGGATATAATTAAGTGGTTCATTATTAGCATATCAAACAGACACTTTTGCATTTCAAAGCTTCTTAGCTTTTAGTTTTAATGAGTAAGCCACAGCTTTGAATGTGAAGCACACGGCACATTCAGAATGACCTCAAAGTCTTCACTAAAGAGGGTGACAAAAGACCAGAGTGAAACCCTTGAAATACTCTGGAACATTGCTTGTGATTGGTTTTCAAAACTCTCTAAACCATAATTGACTTTCCATCTCACTTGAACTGGAGTTTCTGAAATATTTCCCGTACAAGTCCTGTCTTATAAAATCTGTAACAAAAGCAATGAACTATTTGTAACAATGTTGTTAATGTTTAAGAAATGTCGTATATACACATCATGTAAAAAAAAAAAAAAAATACGAGTTACCAAGACAACACTTCCAATTTTCATTAAGTTTAACCTGATATACTGAAACAACTTAAACTTATACTGAAATAAAAATGTATAAAAACTATTAAAATGACAAACACAACTAAATTAATAAAACTTAAAAATTTAAATAAAATAAAAAAAATAAAAACATTAGTAACTATACTAGTATCTCAGTGATGCTAAGGGGGCATTTACACAACACCGTACACAACTTTTTATGCATTTTGGCCTTTCATTTACAGACAATGACAGAATCTGCAAAAACAAACTTTTTGAAAGTTTTTGAAAATACTCTCTGTCTCTGTGTAAACTACAAAAATGTGAATTTGTGAAAATGGTGACGTCATGCGTATTATGTGTTCAATCTATAGGTACAGAATGTGTGCATGTGCATGTGTTTCTTTACAAAACTACTGGCCTGGCATGAATAATACAGTGTTTTTAATCATTTTTGGGAATCTATGTGAACAGAGATCGTTTTAACAGTGTTGTCCCTCTGTACTCTATACTTTTCAAAAATGCAAAGTGAAAATGTTTTCATTTTTAGAACATCGTTGTTGTTTATAAGTAGCTACCCTGAAATAACAATGGCCGCTATGAACTGTTATTGTACGAAAAATATCTATATGATTTCTTAAAAATTCTCCTGTTGTTTTCTATGGAGAACCAAGTCTAGAATGTAATAATGTTACATAATCGGGTGAGTAAATGATGGATGTTCATTTTTGGGTGAACTATCCCTTTAACATTTTCTCTCCATTTCTCTTTTCTCTCCACCATCATCTGTCTCTAACGCTTCACTCTCAGACCGTGATCACGTCACAGCCGTCTCCTCCTCACCCCAGGCCCTGCAGTCGGGTTTGGCTACAGTGAGCCGTCACCGAGCTCAACAGGATGCCACATCCAGCGTTCAAAAACTGGGGAAGACCAACCGAGAGCGGAGAGAACAGAGGGAGAGGGGAAGTGACGGAGGAGACCGCAAGAGCCCTAACAGTCTCGAGGGCAGCAGTCAGGGCAGGGGGCAGAGGCCGAGAGATGAAAGGAGGAGACGAAGGACACAGAGCTTGTCTAGAAACACAGGACATAGTGATGAAAACATGGAGGGAAGGGTTGAAAGAGTTGGGAAAGAGAAGGAAAAAGGTAATGAGAGAAGACAAGACAGGTCAAGACGGAGCAAGAGCGAGGAGAAGGTGAGACGGGTGGAGAGAAAGAGGGAAAAAGACGAAAGCAAGAACACACAAACTGTCAATAACCAGAGACTTCCTGAGCCTAAACTGCAGTGGGAGGATGACAACGAGGAGGAGAATGAGTGGGAAAGAGAGACAGAACAAGAGTGGATGAGAGCGAGAGAAAGGCTGAAAGACAAAGAATTGGAGAGGGAGGAGAGAAAATCGCTTACTTCAGAAAGCGATAAGGAATGGGAAAGAGAAGAGGATGTGAATAAGGAAGTGCTTGAGTGGGAGCTGAACAAAAAAACTGAACGAGGGATTCCAAACGAATTTAATGTAGAGCGACAAAGTGAAAACAGAGCAGAAACGAGTTTCCGTAATCGTCTGCCTTATTTGGGCGTCCGTGTGTTGCCTTCGGAAAGTCAGCCCCGCCCACTTCAACCTTTATCTGGCATCTCATTGGAGCAGCCAGTAGGGGACTCTGAATTCAATCGAACACCATTTGCTTTCCTCACATCTGCGCCGTCTGAATACGCAGAGTCCGAATCAGGAGCTAGTGTGTCTGAGTGTAGCGTTTCTGCAGCCAGTATCTCTGGTCTCTCAATGTATCTGAATGAAAGCCTTAGCTTGAAAACCACACAAAGGGCCCCGGGGCCTCCACTTCCAGGCTCCTGGCTCAAACCCAGCTCACGTAGGCTCATTAGAGAGGTTGAGAAAGGTGGAGGAACAGAAACATGATTTATGTTGCAAAGGCAACCATCACTATTACTATTGCTTATACTTAGGTTTAAAGTCGCGATGAAACGGAAGTAGCGACAAACTTTTGTATTTGTGGCGTATAACTGATTGAAATGGATTTTTTCAAAAAGAAAGAAATGTAGGATGGGGACTTGGTAAAATATGTTGGTAGTTTATTGGATGGAGGCAGATCTAAATATGAGTTTGCAGCTGATTGTAAGAAAGGGGCGGAGCTTAAGTGGACGAAATCTAGTATACGTCAGCAGTATTGACAATGAACCATTTTTTACCCGCAAAATTCCACTGAAATTTTGCTAATGTGACTGCACCTAAAGAGTATGCTTTTTTGACTTGGTCAGTAAGCAATTTACATAAATGTACATTTAGCAGGCGCTTTATCCAAGGTGACCTAAAAATGAGGAAAAGAACAAGCAGTTCGTGCCAACAATATTCATAGTACACAATGCCAAGTTTAAAGTATGAAGTAGTTTAATGCAGAACCATCCAGAACATGCTTGGAAACACAATTGCAGCCATCCACAGCAATGGAGCATCATGGTGGTGAGTTTTGCACAGGCAAACACCACTTATAGGACATTATTATTATTATTATGGTTTGGTTTTTTCCTGCTCATAGAAGCAGTTTTTGAACACTCCCACTCCAGCTTGCTCTCTCAAGCCTTTCTCTCTTCTTCTCTTCCACTTTGTCCTCCATAAAGAAAGTCTGCAGTTACCAACACACCATCTTTTACTTTTGTGCCAGACTGTTTGTATGTTGACTTTGTATGCAACAAAACTATCATGTGAAGGGCCAAATATTATCTTTATCTCTCATACTAGCTTGAGTCTAGTTTTAACCTTTAGCACAGCTGTTTTTTTCTCTTCAGTTCCACTATTTGGATTCTCTTAAATCTTTAAAGTCTCCATATAAACCAGCAAATAACTATATGGTGTATTATTACATTTCATTAGCTACTAAATTATATACTAACATTCAAAAGTTTGGGGGCTGTACTTTTTTATCTTTTGATATTTCTATTCATCAAAAATTACACTTTCCAGAAAAATATTACACAGCACGTGTGTTTTCAACATTGACAATAGCATCAAATCAGCATATTATGATTTCTGAAGGATCATGTGACGTTGAAAACTGGATTAATGATGCTGAAAATTCAGTTTTGCATCACAGGAATCAATTACATTTTAAAATCTACTCAAATAAAAGTAGGTTATTTTAAATTGCAATAATGTTTCACATTATTGCTGTTTTTACTGTATTTTTGATTAACCGTGCAGAGTATGAGACTTCTCTAAAAGAAACATTTATAAAATCTTACCGACCTCAAACTTTTGAATGATAATTTAGCCCAAGATTTAATGTTGGAAACATTAACTTTGAATAATTTGTGCAACATTATGAAATAAGCATTATCCCAATCTCTGCTAAACAGCTTTTGAAGGATGATTGCGTTATTTAGCATTCTTGTGAATGATGTGTGTACAGTTTGTAAACACTGTTAAGAGGAGATATATTTGTCACACTCCCAAGAGTTCCCCTGAAACCCTTATGCTTTATTTTTATGCATTTGTTCATAAATTATTATATTTATTTTGTGCCCTCTGGGTCTCTGACATCTCAGGGAGCAGATATATAAACTGTAAGATATTTTTTTGTACGCCCCCATACACCCTCAAAGTGAGCCTTACTGCTGCCTCGGTAACAAAAGACTCCTCCTGTCTGCTGACCTTGGCCTCTGTGACCTCTGAAATCTCAATTAAGTTCAAATTAAATGTCACATAATTCATATTTTTAAAGGTTTTCCTTCTGGCATGGTTGTATGCCATTTAAAGGGGATATAATATACTGACCCATAACACATTTCTCGCAGCTATCAAAGTATGATTAACACAAATACAAAGATTAACTCTCACTCCAACTTCTGCAAAGAGAAATCACAATATATATGAATTTCAGATGAAGTATCTGTGAAAACTTTAAATGAGATTTAACTATGAAACATGAAGTGTAATTTATAGAAAGAACAAAGTAATACTTTATGAAATGGTTCTCGTACTGCTCTTGGCAGGTTTGACCTCGTCAACCAAAAAGGACTGAATGTTTGTACTGAAAATATAAATTGGAGTTTGCAATATTGAGAGGCGTTGTGCCAAGCCTGCAAAACCTCTTTAGTTTAATGCACCCAGGGTCTTTATCTTTATTGATGAAAGCTTGCTAGTAAACATGAGAGAGAGGTTGACTGTATTATGCTCTTGTTAACTGTAGCTTCTTAACTGTAGATATACTGATGATATTTTAGCATTTAACCTAAAAACTGTGCCTACTACTTATTTTCCTTGATTCATTTTTTGCTGATCATTAAGTTCCTAATCTGTCGTCAAACCAAAACACCACCCAAAATTGTTCATTCTGTGTGTCATACTCTCTACCAGAATATACGCACATTTAAACTATGCATAAGATGTTGCCATTTTAACCCACAGCAGATAATTGGGACAGCAGTGTAATCTGTGCAGCCCCAGCAGGCCTGGGATCAGTGTGTTAAAGTCAGTCTGGTGTTGGTGGTCCACACATCTTTAAACATATCATAATATTCAGAGTATGAGCCAATGCCACATAACAAGTCTTACACTAACAAGTTCAACATCTCTATATTTATTACATGTTCAATCTGAAAGGTCCATTTTAGAGTCTCACATTGTCTTTATGTCCATACTAATGTCTATGGCCATATGTACCAATTGTAAATAGAAATAAATATAAATATATTATAATTATATATACATATAATATGTTTCTATTATGATTATATTGTTATAATCCATTGTAACCCAAATGCAGGTAACAAATTATATAAGAGTTATAATAAAGATTCATGTATCTACCTGAGATCATTTGTGGCCTGGAGTGATTTTTTCTTGCTTGTGTGTGTGTGTGTGTGTGTGTGTGTGTGTGTGTAGTGCTACATGTGGATGTAATTTCTGCCCTGAGCAGTAGATGACAGCAAAGCGTATTGAAAAGTACTTCATATAAAAAAATATAGAAATAACAGTATGGTAATAACTTGACTTTAGCATTTGAGAACCAACAACAATTACTGCTATTATTACTGCTGATAATTATAATAATAATAATTTTATTATGTATATTATGAATAAATAATAAAATATTGATACTTTTAACAGCCTAGTTAAGGTTTTAATGCCAGTTTTGAAATAATAAACATTTTCCAGTTAATACTGTAATAATACTCTAATACTGTACAATACTGCCATGATTATTGGCTAAATTTGTTTCATGATTAGATTCTAAATGATCTGTGAAAAGTGCAATTAACTAATTGCTGCAGGTTTATAATCAATTAACTAATTTTAGAGGTTTATAATCTTTTACATTCTACATTTCCCAGAACACCATTACAATTATTATTATTTTTATTATTAATTCCTGCTGGAAAGTCCATTTTAAGATGGTAGTTTTGATTTAGCTGGTCTAAACTGGTAGACCATGTGGAGAAACTGTTAGCTGAACCAGCTAATGACCATCTTAGTCCAGCTAGAAACCAGCTACTATGATCCAAACAAATAAAAAAAACTGCCAATTTCCCAATAACTGATTTTATTCCATTGAAAATAACGTAAAATCACTTTCCTAATATGAATTATTTGACAATAACTGTGACAATAACTGTGGTCTTTTGGCAGAGATATTGTAACCATGGTAATTTCTGTAAGGCTACTGAAATCATTTACATATGTAATATGTTTGTGTGATTCGAGCTTCATTTGTTGAAATCTCTCTCTCGTGTACTGAAAAGATCTTGCGTGGGCTGGCTGCGTGTCGAGCGAAGGAAAGACTAGTTTAACGCTTCTCTGCCCGCCAGTGTCTATCGGATCTGTCAGGTGAAAACCGCGCTCACGAGCCTGAGCCACCGCGAGACCGTCTCCAAACCGTCAGCGCGCCTCAAGCGACCAGCAGCGGCTTACTTCGGGAAATACAGAAGAGCGCCAACTTTACAGCAGGTGGTCCAGCTCTTAGATATACGTCTGGGAAAAGTCTGTTGTATGAGAGAAAAGACAAACGCCGTCTTAAGCGACGTAGTTATTCAAACTGGACTGGCGTCGAGATTAAAACAAACAAACAAACAGACGAGCAAATTGTACGAAGAAATCGGAGAGCTCGAGATGAACTGAAAGCTACTCATGAAAATGGGTTGAAGAAAAGAAAACGCCGATAAAGAGAGGTGTAAGTAGGATTTTTTTTAAACGTGGAGCCATATTTGTGCATTTTATTGTGAATATATAAATCACTGACACTATATTGGAGAAGAAGAGGAGCGCGCGCCCGGCGCGTGCAAATGTGTCATAGACTTTTAATGTGTCAGTCGCAAATTGCTCTTCTGCTGCCTGTATGAAGGCAGTTTACTGTGTTGAGATGTTGGACATTACATTTATGGTTCTGTTTTACGAAATTTAACTTTTCTGTTATTGAAGAAAGCTCTTTCTTCACGTTATGTTTACAGTATGTTGTCTTTCTCAAGCTATACAGATCTTAGTGGATTTCAGGGATTAGATATATATCTTTTTGCTGCTGTTCCCCATTTTCCACTGTGCTACCTCAGCATGTGGGATTTGTGTGTAGCACAGCAAATCTCAAGATGACTGGATTTTATAATGACTGGGTTTGTGGAAACAGTGATCTGTAGATGTTATTTCTTCTGACTGTAATATAGCCATTTATTTACATCACCTATGATTTCATTTCATCAAATGGATCTTTTTGTCTGGAAAAGCTATAAGCTGATGCCCAGAACAGTTCATGTCTTTTTTTTTATTTATACATCATCTTTCTTTACTAACTTGTTGAAGTACAATCACTGCAGCTGAGAGGATGCAAATTATTGACCTTTAAACTCCTTTGCTGAGAGCTGCGGTAACCACCCATACTTTTTTTTTTTACAATTGAAGGATTCATGGATGAACGTTAAGATGCAGTCGATGCATATAACATTGGTGCTTTAAATGTTCTTTGCTGGTGTTTTTCAGTTGTTGAGACTCAAGTCGCAATATATAGGATAAAAGACATTTCTATCAATTTTATACCTTCAGGCTCTTTTGTTTAATCTCCCCCCCCACTGAACTTATCAGGTGGGGGGGGGAAGGGGTAAGGCCCAAACCATGGAGTCCAACCCAGACAGCCCGAGTCGGGCTGTGGAGTATCTTCTGGAGCTCAATAACATCATCGAGAACCAGGCCAAACTTCTAGAGACGCAGCGTAAACGCATCGAGGAGCTCGAAACGCAGTTAGACCGAGTCAACCAGGAGAACCAGGACCTGCGGCAGGACCGGACCCCAGGAACCGAGAACTCGACACAGAACCACAACTACAACCAGAGCTCAAAGCCCAGCCAGCCCTCATCACTACCAAACCACAATGCTGGAGGTGTCCATCAGAACAGCAGCAGTAACATACCCTCGTCCACGGTGCCTGGTCCAGCTCGACGGACCCAAAGCAGACTGACCCGAGGCCTGTCATGTGGGTCAGCCCCTGTCGAGAAGGAGAGAGGACGACTGGATCGAAATGACAGCTCTGGGACCAACAACACCTCGACACTACGGAAACAGTAAGTGCCTCATTCTCTTAGTTAAACCTCATCAGGGTGGATCCAGGTTATTGGATGTTCGGGCCTTTTGTGCTATATTTGTTTTGTGAAGAGAGGTTTAGGCTCAATGCTGATGTGAATTACCAAGCCTGGTCAACAAAAAAGTGTGTGGCAGAGATGACAGCTGAAGCCTTGCATTTAAGTCATAAATAAGTTGATTTTAAGAATTTCTGAGACTTTTTTTTAACTTGAAACATGACTTGGTTTCCAGCAATTATATATATATATATATATATATATATATATATATATATATATATATATATATATATATATATTATTTGATATAATATATTGAAATCTAGATTTTTTTTCAAGGAGTATTATGTGATATAATATATCATAAGGTTACCTCAGTTGCCTGTTTATTTACTATGGGGGATATTTTCATATTAGAGACATTTTATATTAAACAGACACTTACAAAAAGAAAAACATGCCTAAAATGGTTCAGTGTTTTATTGCTTGTAAATAATAACAACAACAACAACAATAATAATAATAATAATTATTATTATTATTATAATAAATTGTATTAATAATGATATATCAATATAAATAGTAATACTAAAGTAGTAGAAGTAGTATTATCATTATTGTTATTATTATTGTTGTTATTATTATTATAATGCATAATATTAAAGTGCACGGTAATTTAAAAGGATTTAAAAACTTATCCTGAAACAGAAAAATTGTTAGACTTAGAGCCAGATTTACTAACAGCTTGCGCCAGTGCAAACTATCTTTTGGCGTTATACTGTCAGGATTCACTCAAGACTCACAGTGAAGAATTAGCGCTGAAAAGGTGTGGACACAGTTATTTTTGCTCCTGACCTTATTGAATATGCATTTGTAGGAGTTTCCCTTTCAGATGCAAGATTTATTGGAGGAGAGTATCAAAATAAAACACGCAACGCGATTACTGGTTACTGGTATTTGCACCATTATTTAATGCCCCAAAAAAGCATGACTTAAAGCAGGCGATAATTTGCGATGCTCTTGATTGCGCTGGTCATTATGGAAATGATCTGGCTGCATCTGTGTTCTTTAATGTGCGCATTGTTAGTAAATCACCCGCAGAATTTTCCCCTCCATCTGCGCTTTTATGGAATTGTGCTCTAACGCTAATTTGCCCTGTTTACTAAATCTGGCCCTAAATCTTGAAAAACTTGACACTTGTTAGTTTGAGACTTGGATTCTGTGTCAGAATGCATTTCTTCTATTTTGGGGTTTATTTGGGGTGTATGGGTGCAGTTTGAATAGGGCATTGTAAAACACTTCATATAGAAATGAGACCTACGTTTTTGTGCGAAGGAAGATGCTCTCTGTATGCTATGTGTTTGGCAAAAGCCCAAACTGTGTTTGGGTCTTTGGAATTCAATTGAAATACCCACTTCTCTCATTATTTTGTTTGCCTGTTTTCCTCAAGCTTTATGCTTCCTTGTTTTTTTCATTTCAGCAAACACACAGAGTTTGTTGTTGGTGGGTGAAAGGTTAACTATTCTGCAGATGTTTTTTCTGCATCCTTGGGTGATCCAGGCGTCAACAAAAGCAGCAGCTATAGAGCGTCAGACTCAGCGTGTTTCTTCCTCTCTGCCTCATTGAGCTCAACCCGCTACCCAACTCATATAATTATGTTTGCTCGCTCATCGCCGGCAGCTGCACAACCCCTGTATTCTGTACTCAAGTGTCTCGAGAGCTCTCAGATCTGTTCATCTTCTGCCTCGTTCATCCTTGCTTGTCTGAAATTATTGACTAGAACAATCCATCACTCTCCTTTCACAATGTTGAATCATCGTGTTGTGAAAAAGCCAAAATAAAACTAAAATAAACCAGGCTGATTGGGGGAACACAGGTTTCGTGTTTCTCACAAGTGTTCAGTGTGATGTTCAAAGTTCAGATTTGGCACTATAATTCACATCAAATGCCATTTCTAAACATTTCTATGGGGTTGCAGATGCCCTTGAACACTGAAAAGAAAGTTTTTTATTCCAGCAAGAATTTCATAGCTTGCTGTATTCATGGGGGATACATATCGTAAGATGAAACACCAGAATTGATTGACTCTAAAATATCAGTTTTTGTCTGATTTACTGATCGTTGTCTGATGGTCCAGCTTATTTTATTGAAAATGAAATTTTGAACAGTTTGTGCCCGTTTACAAAAAACAATTCACTGATTAATTTCATAACTTAAGATCATTCCCAGAAGTCCCTGTGTGGCTTTTCACTTTTATTTATTTATTTATTTTTTAATAGAAAAACACATTTAAAGTTATAAAACTGGTGTTTATCACTTATGTTTTTGTGTTTTTTGTGGCTCCACCCCATTAAACAAAGTCCTCCCTTACAAATTGGTCACACTCTTTCAATCGAGTTAAAAAAGGTGTAGAAACAGTTTTTATTCAGAAATGATTAGTACATTTCACAATTAATTACCAAGAAACAGAAAGTAGCATTGAATTAAACATAACATTTTAAAGTACAAAGACTAAAATAGGAATAATCTTTATCTTAATTAATCTTAATCAGTAATATTTGTTGTATTTACATTCAAACAGTTTTCACACAGAAACTGTAGCCTAGTAGCCTAAATTTGACAAATAATTACATTACAGAAACGACAAGTAACACATTGAATAAAATGTGCAATATTTAAGAAGATAGTGAATTAGTATTTTCTTGTAATGCAATATCTGTTACTGAAAGTTGTTATTACAACTTGGGAAAATCAATCTTTTTACAGTACAAAAGAATAATTTCACAAATCACTCAACACCAGAAGTGAATGCTAATTCTTGATGGGCTGTAATAAATGTAATCAGCACTTATTATTTGGTGGATTTCTAGACTACACTTTCAGCCATTTCATGTGTTAATTTAAAATAGGCATACCTGTATTTATTCTATTTTTGAAAACCGAGAACTGTTTGTTAGCAGATTCTCAGTTGGAGAATTCATTTGTTTGGTGTTACAGGCAAATGGTAGTCACTGACTGACTTTCTCTCTTTCTCTCTCTCTCTGCATCCTTCTCCTCCTCTTCGCCTCCTCCCATGGGGCCGTTAGTCATTAGTAAGGAACACATATTATTTATTTATGTGGGTGTAAGACTGTGCTGATTGGCTGGGCAGTTTGTTCCAGTACTACAGAGATCATAGCGGAGGCAGCAAATGAAACGCTTCCATTTTTGTCTGGATTTATTTGAGATCCTTTAATTAGCTCCTTCACTATGATGCTTGTGCTCCAGCATTTAGCACAATGACCTCAGATTTGTGACCTCATTGGCACTTTCTAACCTGTTATAATGGCCGTGCCGACTAAAGGTTTCCTTAATTTTAGGATGTTACTGCACAATATTGTAAAAACAGATACAGATAAATATGTAACGTGCCTTTTTTTATCTAGATTTTAGTCGGTTATCGGTATGTGTTTAAAAAGTGTCACCAAGAGCAATTTTAGGGTTGATAGGAAGCTGTTATGGTAACACTTTATTTTAAGGACCAATTCTCACTATAGTTGCTTATTAACATGCATATTGCTAGCATATTGGCTGTTTATTAGTACTTACAAAGCACATATTAATGCCTTAATCTGCATGACCATATTCTAGATCCTTTAATCCTACTCCATACCTAAACTAACTACCTTACCGACTGTTATTAAGCAACAAATTAGAAGTTAATTGAGTCAGATTCATAGTTCATAGTTAGTTAATAGTGAGAATTGGAACTTGAAGTGTGACCACTTTTATTTTTATATTTTCAGTTTTCATTTTAATTTTAGTTAAGTTTTAATAAATACTGTATGTGCTTTTGTCAGAATTGTACTGGTCGCTCTTTTTATAACAACTATAATAAACTAGGGAATTTACGCTTCACAAAGAATGAATAAAAGCATAAAATATCATAAAATAAAAGTGGTTCATCTGACTGGTCTTCTAAAGATAGCTTTTTTGTGACAAACAGAATGACATTTAAGTAATTTATTCACATAATCATCCCCTTCAGTGTGTTGTTAACTCCTGCGACCTGTTCCTGAAATATGGTGCACTAGTCAAACCAAGATCTACGTTTTTGACACACATGCTTTTTCTTTTTTTTTTTCTTTTTTTTTTTTGAGCTTGACAGCCTCAGTTTTTGTTCACTTTCATTTAAAAAAAAAGATTTTAAAAAGAAAGTTTTCCCCCTCCCCATTAGAGTGTCATACAGTTTTGAAGGGTGAGTAAATGATGACAGAATATTCATGTTTAGGTGAATTGTCTCTTTAATGCATTCATCCTGTCTATTGAGTTAACTCCAGTCTATTGAGTTATTTTTAAGAGCACTTTTCGGCCATTAAGGAGTCTTCATTTTCTTTCCCAAAGCATGAAGCATGTTATTCCTGACATCATTCTGCTTTTTGAATCTCGTCTCATCCCCTTTTCACACTCATCTCTCACAATCCCAGCATCCTCTTTTCACTGCTTCAGGTCAGAGGTCATTCTTTATTCATATCTTCTCTCCGCTTTTTCCCCTTCCGTGCTCTTTTCTCTCTCTCTCTCTCTCTCTCTCTCTTTCTTTTGATTTGGTCTCTCCATTTATGAGTTATGAGCTTTTTTTAAACTCTCTCTCTTCATGTTTTTAGGTGTCTCTCTCTCTTTTCATGTGTGCCGCCCTCTCCACCCTCTCTGTGGCCAACAGATGGAGAATCAGTGTGTGTGTTCCACCGTTTCTCTTTTAGAGTCGAACATGCTGAGAGAAGGTCTTTCTCTCACACTCTCCGCGCTCCTCCATTTTAGCTCGCTCATCTCCATGTAGTCTTACAGTAAATGCTGTATTTGTTCGTCTCTCCATCTTTCCGTTGTCATCTGACTCTCTGTATCTGCATTAGGTCAGGGTTGTCCAGCAGGTGTTAATTATTGACCCATGTTGTGCTTTTGGCGTGCTTCTGATGGCTCAGACTGTGTGCCAGCCGTCTGAACCTCTCTGCTCCAGCTGACCTCTGCTGTCTGTGTCCTTTGGAACAGCTTTGAGCATTTGCAGTTTGACAACATGAAAATAAGTTTGACCCTTTTTACTTAAACATCCTTGCTCTTGTTGTAGATGATTCATCATCTTTGTTTTCATAATTATTTATCAACTTTCTCAACCTTTGAAATGGCGTTTCTGTTGGCATAACCAAGAGGGGAAAAGTAATGTGGTCTAATGATATCATTAGGATTCGGTCACAACGGTTGACTAGACTTTAAATATGTCGTATTTAAAGCATTGCTGCTACAGCCACACACACATTTCATTTGACTGTCCATGTTCAGTACTAGCAGGCTGAGACATCTACCTCTACATGTGTGTGGTTTTAATACTTTATCTGATTCCTGAGCTTTTCCTCTTAAAATGCTTGTGCTGTAGAGTTCATTTTTTCAGGGGCCTTGCTTCCGGAAGTATTTCCCATTCATGTCTCCTATTGGTATTTGAAAAAAAAAGTCAAAGAGTTAAAGAGGTATAAGGTGAATCAAACATTACAAATTCTAATTTGAAGAAAAAATATATTTGAAAGTCAGAGAGAAAGATAAAGGTACAAGACTATGTACTTTTACGACTTATAGGAAGGAAAGAACTACAAACCATTGTGAATGAGTACAAGCGTTGCGAATGAGACTCAAAATAAATATGACTTTTTTTCTATGTTTATAGAAATAATAGATTTTATGTTTATTGCAAAATATACATATACACAAACATATGAGTAGTTTGAGATCGTAGGAAGATTCTGTTACGTCATTTGCTGTGTTTCGTGGGAGTGGGCAGGGAATTCTGTTGTTAAACATTATTTTAAAAATAAGTTGAAATAATGCAGAATTATGGCTTCAATGATGCATATGCCATTAACTAACTTCCTCTGAGCTCTTTAAAAGGTCTGAAATTATCATTACAAATCAATGCTCAAAATGAATGGCATTTTTACTTCTAGAACTCGATGGTTGCTCTCTGTTGTACTGAATGTACAGTTTTTTATTTTTATTTTTATTCAGAATTGAGGTAATCTAACTTGGTCCAAAGGAGTTTCTATGTTTCTATTCATTTTCTTAGTATTTAGGGTTTCCCCTCCTCATGGCTGGCTTCCATTCAGTTGTCTGGATGGTGGTTTGAATTTACACGTACAATGTTAGGTTCAACTTTATATTAGATTGCTTTAATTACTAAAAATGAATTGTTTAGTACAATTTGTGCTCATTTAGAAATTTTACTGCTTATGGGCTGGTTTCATGGTATGGTTATGTTTAACTGTGGGTTACGGGGTAGAGGCAGGGTATAATAACATGCAGTTTTAAAAATATATATATAAGTATGATGTAAAAATGTGTATGTACATAACTATATAAGTGCATTGTATCAAATGATTAATTTAAAGTTTATCTTGGTAACACTTTATTTTAAGGTGTCCTTGGTATACGTTACATTACTATAGTGATAACATTAACAATAATACATTGCATGTAAGTAATCCTAAGCCAAACCCTAATCCTAACCCTAACCATATAGTAAGTACATGTCGTTAATTAATATTACTCAGTACATAAATGTATAATTACACTTTAACAAGGACACCTTAAAATAAAGTGTAACCGTTATCTTATACAGTATATAATATCTTATAATCTTATAGTAAAGATATGTGGGTCCCAGTGTTAAACATGTCTGTAATCATGTGTAATCACATGTCTCTGTTAATGCAAGGGGTATTACTTTGACCTCCACCTAAAAAAATCTACAGGATAACAAACAAACAAAAAACAAAACTAAATAAAACAAAGAAAAAAAAGATTATATTTAAAATAGTAAAATATGGTAAATATAATTACACGTAATTATGGTTCAAGTATACATAACTGAGATCTTAAATCATAGTTTCATTTGATTATTTACATTCATGCATTTTGCATATGCTTTCACCCACAGGAAAGTAAATTTTCGTATGTTGCAATAAGATTTATTTACAAATTTTGCCATTTCAAACATTTCTTTTTGCTTTACATGTTTATTACTTTTTACTTGTGTCAAAATCACTAATTTATGTGCAGAGCTGGACCTGTCAGTTCAAAGCCAGACATTGCATAAATAATGGAAATCATCGCTAAATAATTGGCTGCTCTTTAAAAGGTTAACAGCAAACAGGGTCAGGGCCATGTTGAAGTTGTTTGAACTTTAAGAGCCATGTTAACGCATGTTAAAGCATGCAGTGTGGCGCTCTGTGTGACACTTCTCTGCGTGTAGTGCAGTGCACTGGGAAATGTTGACATGAGGGCATTTACACAACTCAAATTTGCTATCAGAACCAGAAAGAGAGCTTCTAGTTGCAGCAAATCTAGTCATCAGTGTTAATTTATTAAGATCATATTTTAGTGTTATTTAATTCATTTGTTTAAATATAGCATCTGAGTCACATGATCACACATTAAATTGATTCTCTAAGCAGAGAGGAGCATGTTCATGTAATTATGCCTATCACGGGGCTTCAGGTGTATAAATAGCTGACTATCTCACGTTTACTGCCAGTTCTTAATGCCAGCTTCCTATTCAGTCCAACCTCCCAACGCCTGTTCATTATTCAGCAACAAACCACCTTGATGAGCGACAGTGTGAACTACCCTGGTTTGCAGTGCTAAGCCAATCATAACAGAGATTATTTACATAGAGAGTTACACTTTATTTTAATGTACCCTTGTGTACTATTTTAAGTAATATTACATGCATTTGCTATAAGGTTAGCATTAGGGTATGGTTCTAGGGTTAGTTGCGTGTAATTATTCATAATTTACTGTTAATACTATATTAATGTGCAATAAGGACACTGTCAAATAAAGAGTAATATTGTTGCAGAAGTAAAATCAGCGGTTTTAGTTCTGAGGATCAGATGGTGGAAAATAGACAAAACTAAATGACTAAAAAAACAATGTTTTGGTGCAAAAAAAACATGATTGTGTGTAGTTTGTGATCATCCCATAATGAGGCATATGGAGGATTTCTGTTTGACATTTTGAATGCACTATATTTACTCTCAGGGTGGGTTTCGCACCACAGGTAACTCATCACAGCTGGTGTGGATGTTTAGTTTTACTCTGCATTTAAGCTCACATAATTTAATTAAATACCACATGAACACTAGCGTGAACGATTATCACCATTTTTTAACTTGAACATGTGCTATTAATGGCAACCAATTTCCCCCCGTCACATTTATATTGTACTGTGTAATTCAGCTTGATCCTGCATGTGGGTAGTTATAATGTGTCCATGGACTTTATTTTTAAATGCATTTATCTTGTGTCTTGTCACAGCGTCTTTGTACCAGCTTTTTTCTGCACGGGTTCATTTTAAATGGTCACAAATGAATTTTCAGAAGAAAAATATTTCATGTGTCTTCTCAATATGGGTTCATAAAACATGCATGCATGCTAATTTTAAAACAATTAGCAAAATGCTGTTTAAAAAAGTATGTCACACCACAGGTGTTACGTCCTCTGTCGTGTGTGTCATGTGTTCCCGCCTCTTGTGTCCTTATTTGGTCTTGTTCCTGTCCTTGTTAAGTGTGATTATTAGTTAAGTCTTGTCCAGCCGTGTTTCGTCTAATTATCAGTTATTGTCATGTGTATTTAGTTCCTGCCTGTTTAGTTAGATTTCGTCTGGTCTACTCGTTATTCCCCGGTGTTTCTGTCTGTCTCAGCCTTGCCTTTTCTTGCCCTGTCCTGATGTCATTATTAAAGACTATTATTTTGAAGTATCTCCTCGTCTGCGTGTTCCTCGTTCCTCCCTGCTGTGTGCACCGTAACAACAGGACATAACATAACTTCTTTAAAGTATGTGAAGTCAACTGGAATTGTGCAGTAAATGGAAAGAATGAGTGCAAGAATTAAAAGTGCATTTGACTTACCTGTATGTCAGACATCCTGTCAGGGAGTCCGACACACGCAGTATGAGAGTGTTTAATTAGTGTGACCTGAGTGTAATTACAATGAGCCAAGGGTGTTAATTACCGCTGTGATCTTTATTTATGTAACATTTGTGTGCTCGATATGAAATTCAGCTAAACGTTCATTTATTTTGACCTATCAGGTATGGGCAAACAAGATTTTGTTTTATCTGTTGAACTGTTATTTATATTTATGCATTTAGCAGATGCTTTCATCCAAAATGACTTACCCTAAGGGGGAAGGTGCATTTTTGTCTCTTTTATTGTCTGTCAGGCAAAACTATATTAGAAAAGTTATAACACACCTTGCAAGTGACATGACATTGATGTTGTAGTACAAACGGTGTGGGAGGACTCATGTGCACATGTTCAATACTTAAGGTTAATGAATATTACAGGTAACAGTGTGAATGTGCCCACATATTCTGTGCTGAAGGCATTGCACTATTGTTATTTTCCAACTCTTAGTGAATTGAAAGAAGCCTAATTAATTACCCAACATTGTTTTCATTTCACACATTTGCATAATTACGATTTATTTTCATTTTGGCATTACTGTTTCCTAATGCTGTGCTCACAGCAGGTCAGTTATGCAAGATCTTAGCATGGAGCTAACAATCACCAGCCGAAATTCTCGCAATGCGCCGTGGAAGACAAGTTGACAGGATTTGCTCTTTAGGCTTGAGTCTATGTCTTCGAATTTGCTATTTTTATGATAGTTTCTTCCTCCTTATCTGTCTCCGTCTCTCTCACACATACACACAAACACACACACCTGTCCTTTCCCAACTTGGTTTATTGAATGCGCGTGGGCAGTTTAATCGTTAAATATATGTATTATCAGATAGGAAAAGGCTTTGTTTCATTGCTGTATCAAAGAATAGCTTTGTCCTTTTCTTCTTCCATCTCTTTCCATGTGTGTGTGCTGAAGCAATGACTCAGAGTAGGAAATGAAATCACGTTTTCTGTTATACCCCACTGTCCTTCTTCCTTTATCTCTCCTCCATCTTTGCCTTATCTTTTCTTTTTACACTCAAACAGTTTGGCTACAATGCAGCTTACTTAAATAGATTTCTACATTTTCTGAAGGAAATCTAATTGGGTATGCCTGTGCAAAACTCATTGCCACAATACTTTGCTATATGGTTGCTGGGTGTTCTGGTCGTTAGTAGATGTTTCATTAAATAAATGTTGCCTATCCTCTGGTTTTATCATTGTATTATATTCTCTAGAAATGGCTTTGGTTCCTCCTTCAATGTAAGTAAGTATATGGGATTTTAGCCAGTTTTCACATCATCTCTCTTCAATAAGCCACACAGTTTGAGGTGTCATTCATGTCAGTAGTGCAAACAGTGTGAGATGAGTGTGTTCAGAGCTACTGGATGGGTTTAGTGTGGCTCTGAGGGACACAAGACAAAGATAAAGACAGCTCTCGCTTAGTCATCATTCAGTAGGGGTTTGTTGGTAATGTGTAGGTATGTGTGTGTGTACCATACATGAGAAAGTTTCAAATTAAGTTTAGTCAGTGTGAGAAGCATTAGAGTTAACAACCGTTTTAGAGCATCTTTAATGTCAAGTGGAGCTGTTGCAGAGAGACAGCTCTTGGTTGTGTTATGCTTAGGCTTCTGTGAAAAACTATCGGTAATAATGCACTTGCTTTATAGGGAACACATTAAAACACAAGTACTTTTTGTTCCTATTTCCCTGCTGTGAGGGACAGAAATACAGTCTGTTCATTATGCTGCACTGCAGTGTACCTGGTTGTCTATCACTCAGACTTTCAGAATTGCTCAAGATATCTTTGTCATAAATGTCAGATGATTCTGCATTGCGAGATTCCATTCTAAATGGAATTTTAACACTCTTGTAAATGATTACAGATCAGAGAAGAGTCTGTTTGATTTAAATGAATGTAAGGAGTTGGATAGAAAAGGCCATTAATGAATCTACCATCCATAATATATATATTTTTTTTATTTAGCAAATCAAATGCTATAATTCAAAATGTTTTTAAAATAAGTCTCTAAGGCTGCATTTATTTGCTTAAAAATACAGAAAATCTGTAATATTTTGAAATATTATTACAATTTAAAATAACTGTTTTCCATTTTAAAATATTTTAAGTTGTAATTTATTCCTGTGATGCAAAGCTGAATTTTCAGCATCATTACTCCAGTCTTCAGTGTCACGTGATCCTTCAGAAATCATTCTAATATGCTGATTTGCTGCTCAAGAAACATTTGTCTTTTCTTTACATTTATATTGTAAACCATAAACAGCTGGTCTGAAGGTAATTAACTAAAATAATTACATTAGAAAACATGTCAAATAGACATGCACACTATATTCTTTCCATAAATTGAGCTTGTATTAAACAGAATAATTACAGTGCAGTGTTTATAATTTACATTGAGTTTGATTATTTCTGATGTGTTATATAGATGATATAAATAAGTAGATCGTAGTTTGAATATATCCTATCTGCCACACAATTCCTGTTTATTCTCTTCTAAAACAACTAAACTATTAAGGTTTTCTACAAAATGTTTGTGATGGCAAACAGGATAAAGATGTAGCAGCCAGGCAGTCAGTTTATTATATTTTGAACTGTTCCCACACAAAAGCTGTTTATTCAGCTTCTCCATTGACTTCTTTTCAAACAGGTCTCATGGTTGATCGTTCCAAGATGGCAGATGACAGGTGTGTTTTATCAGGGTTGGAACTGATCTCAACAGGACAGCTCGCTTCAAGACCTTGGATAGCGAATTTAGGACCTTAAAACAAAACAACACAATGAAGAGTACAATATTGAATCATTAAGGCCTGTGGAGTCCACTCTGGTGATTTACACATAAAATGAGATGGGCAGATGTTGTTAAAGAGTGCATTAAACATTAATCCGTGCCCCAGGGTCAAACTTTTGTCTTCTGTTCACTTATTTATTTTTTTATTTTCTTGAGGAGTATCTTTAGACGGCGTCCCTGGAGAGTGAGCGTGCTGTGGGGTCAGCTTTTTGTTGGCTGTGATGATGTAATCTCGTGCTTGGAGCGATGCAATCGTGCCAGGCCTGTGTGGCTCCTTTTACCTCATGGCAAATAAACAGGAGCATTTAACATGGGCTGAACCAATGGAGAGAGTGAGGGTGAACTGGACTGTCACACAATAGTTTGTCCCATACTGACTCATGGCTGAGTGGCTGTTAACAAGAGAGAGAAAGAGAGAGATGGAGGATGAATATTAGACGTGGTACCGTCCCTCCTGGTTATTTGAGTGCACTCTCACCTTGCATATTATATAAGCCTTGCATTTATTTATTAATTTATTTCTCTGTTTTTTGCAAACTGCCTTTTCCTCACACGCACTCGCACACACACACGGGCTTCTGCGCATTACACAAATAGCCCAAAGTGGCATTTCTTGCCAGAGATGTCCGACTCAAACCAAGTTTCTGCACGTATGCATTTATCTGTGTGGGTGTGTGTGATCTGTTCTGTGTGTTTTGTGTGCTGTTTATTTATATACTGCAGGGGTATTCATTTAAACGTACAAGAGGTCTCTAAATGTCCTTCCCACCAGAGGTTAGAATAATTAACAGTCCCAAAATAACTTACACAGTTGAAGGAGTTAGTGTGTTATGTGGCTGTGAAGTTAAATAAGCAATGTTTTCTGATGGTAGCCATGATATTCTGTAAAATTAAGAAAGAAATAATTCTAAATAGTCAAATTCTCACTTAGATATTGCATACTTTTCTGTTATATAATTATTAATTCAAGTTAATAATAAAAAAATCCTTTGAAACCTTATGAAAAAGATGTATGCTGTACCAAATGTGCACTTGTAGTATAATTCAAATTTAAAAAAACAACAACAACTGTACTTTCAGAAAATATAATATTAATAAAAGAAAAGGCCACTTAAGTAGGCTACACTTAAAGAGAGTAACTTCTATGAATTTGTTTATAAGCACACTTATGTGTTGACTAACATAGTACATCACATGTTAAGTCCTTGATTTTCATTTTAAGTGTGTTCAACAATATTACATTTAAAGTGAATGTATTTTAAATGTACTAAATTGCAACTTAATTTTTACAAATGTGTAATTACAAGTACATTTACATGACATAAAAGTGTCAACAGAAATGACATTAAAGTGTATTTTAGTTCAGCATAAATGCTTGTAAGTACAATGAGCAGTACACTTTAATCACATTTCAAAGACAATAGAATTATTTATAAAATTACAAATAAAAATGTGGTTAATTCTTAAGTAAGTCAAAATAGTTCAGGTAATTGCATTCATTAGCATATAAGTTTAAAGTACAATAAATTTTAATTTAAATTCAGTTAACATGCAGTTAAGTGTGTGGAAACCATTATATTCAGTTATTTCCATACTCTTTTTTTTTTAAGTATGATAAACTATACTTCTTTTTTTCCCAAGGGAAAGCATGTATGAAGAGAAAATAATAGTGCCTTACAAAGTAATAGTATACTCTTAAAAAAAAGTGTTTTGAAAGCATTTTTACAGAGAACAAACTGCATTACTAGATTATTATAATTAGTGTTTCTTTCACATGAGTGGTCACAAAAGTAGCTGTATCTGACAAAGTGCTGTACCCATGTTGTTCAGTCATTCAGTGTGCATGTTTGATGTCCACTGTGCAAGAGAATCAACAAGAAGCAGATACGTCTAACTGATCATTTGATTCATATCAATGCATTGTGAAACGTATCTTTATGCTGTTTTAGAAGCACCACTTCTCTATCTGGAGGAAAACCTGCTGTGGATAATTATATGCATGTATGATATGTGATTCAGTGATTCACCGTCAGGGAGAAACCACTCTTGCATCCGGAACCAATATGTATAGACTCACATGCATATGTAAAGCACTTCATATTTTAATGTTAATGACACTGTATTTTATTTTTTGAGTTGTAATCGCATGCATCTTGGTTAGAAAGTATAAAAATCAATTCCGTTTCCTGTTTAACCACTCAGCCTGTCAGAACATCGGAGTTGACAAGTCAAGCCAGAGTTTGTGTGTTCAAAAGCGCTTGTGTGTGTTTTCCCATACACACGGTTGCTCTCAAAGCAAAGCAGTTTTCAATTTAGTCTATTCTAATTCCATAAAAGCATTTTTTCACACATGAAAAGCAGATCGTTGTATGAATAATATCGTTGCTGTGGAAACTGAAGATTCCCGCAGGCTGTTCATAGGGTTCGAGCCACCCTTCCGCCCCCTGCCTCCTACCCACAGACGCTTCTCAGAGCGAGTGTGTATGTGTGTGTTTGTGTATGTGTGTGTGAGAGCATCCTCTTCACCTCCGCTCAGAGATGGATTACTCATTCACATCTTTCAAACGCTTCTTGTGTAACTAGTGATGACAACCTTGCTTTACAGAATGACTTGCAAAATAGGGAGCGCTCTAAAGCCAGATGTTCCTGTATACCAAAAAAATATGCTCCGCTTTGAAGTGCTGGCCACCCGTTAACGGTGACTAAAAAGTTCTCTAAGGAATATTAAACCTTATTAATCTTCATATTCCTTTGAAGACACTGAAAATAGAAATTAAGCGTTTGGAAGCTCTTAATAGAGGCTGTTTTAGGCAACAAAGAACAATATGAATATTTATCCCTCTGTAAAATATTAATATAGTAATATCAGTACTGGAAGCTGAAGTGCCTCAGTTTCTAGTTGCAGCTTGTAGAGAGAAGTGCAAGTATTAGCTAAAAGTCCAATTTAAACCAGATTAACATGTTCTGAAGGTAATATCTGTGTTTGCAGGCAATATTAAAGTTTTAGGTGCGCTTAAGTTTTACACTTGGTTTTGTGTCAATTACCTGAACCACCTAAAATTTCACTTTAATTTCTTGCCATCTTCTTTTCTATTAAATGCGTGCAAGAATCAACATAATCACTTTTGAATTCAGACACAGAATTCGCAGTTGACTTGCTATTCAATGCATAAAAACACAATATGCAAATGTTTTAAGAGGAATATAAAAAGAAAATGTCAAGTAATATGAAACGTTGTAAAAACCTTTCAATCACTTTTTGGATGTTGTGAACACGGGGGAAATAAACCATCTGAAATTGGACTTTCTAGATTAATATGGTTAAAAATCATTCATTCATGCCCCATTGTCAAGGTTTCAAGGTAATCGCAATTAACCACATCCAAAATAAATGTTTTTGTTTACATAAGATATGTGTGTACTGTATATATTTATTATGTATACATAAATATACACACACATACAGTATATATTTTCAAAATATTTACATGTAAACATACATTTATATTCTTATATTTTATATATAAATATATTTAATATATAAACATAACATATTTTTCTTAAATATATACATGCATGTGTTTGTATTTATATATACATAATAAATATACACAGTATACACACATATGTTATGTAAACAAAAACTTTTATTTTAGATGTGATTAATCGTTTTACTAGTTTTTATTTTATTTTATTTATTTATTTGTTTTTTATTTATTTTCTTGAATGACTTTTTAGAAAATGTGTAGACCCATGACCCATGTCATGAGAGGTGGGCATGGGGTATCAGAAAGAAAAGTTTGATTTTGTTAACATTTTAATGCACATTCCTGGTCTTATTAATCAGTGCACATGGAATATGTCACATTACTAAAGTGAAATGGATTGCAAATGGCATTTATGGTGACCTTAATATGTATATTTCTCTTTCATGTAAATACTTGTTGATGCCAGTAAAGCTCAGTTTCTGGTCACAGCTGGTTTAAAGTGCAAGGACCTTGTTGAAAGTTTCAAAATCACTAAACAAAGCTGTTAATGGAGTGGACTAATGACTAAGAGCTGTCTCTCTAAAAGCTAATCCATATCCCAGTAACAGGTGGGTGTAAGCAGCTAACAGTAATGATGAAATATGCCTTCTAGCAGTAACCAATAATTCCCATAACTGCACACTTATGTACAAAGCATCTAATTGATCTTTCTAGTTAATGCGTTACATCACCTCTTGAACTAGTCATTTCATGGAGATGGATTTGAATAGTTAATGCTGAAGCGGTTATCCTAACCTTATGTTTACTAAACAAACCTAGCTTTATTCTAATTATGGACTGCTCTTTAAAAGATACAAACTAAAAGCAGCAGTTTTATTGCAGCAATTAAACCTGAGTGACACAGAAAGGAAAATCATTTGTATTTAGAAGGGTGAGTAAATGAGTAAAAAAACAATTTTTTACATATAGGGGAGTTTTTTTGTAAACAGCAGTTCAAACTGTGATAAATGAGAAATCGTTGCAGCGCTTCTTTCATGCTGAGGAGGCTGATTCTCCCACCGCTGCAGGAATGGAGAGACATATACAGTCACATAGAGAGAAAAAAGGCCATTCCCACCCATATAGAGCTGAAAGCTCTGTAATTTTCATGCATGCAATGTCAGCCTCTCACCTAATAAACATGACATGCTTTCACACTGAAAAAATGTTATGAGAGTCCCTGACTCTAGCAGATGCTCTAGACTGTGGGTCTGCATTGCAGTAATGCATGATAATGACACAGTCTTCTCATTCTGTAATCCATAAGCTGTTTTTTTGTCATATCCTGTTTGATTGATTGTTCCATTCTGCATGTAGGGAAATTACGCGATCACATTTTTCATTTAATTCCAGTGGGTCTCATTTCATTTGAGTTCATGTATGTATCAAGTATTAAATTTGGAATGAAATGAAAATTCTCCTTATTTACAGTCACAAGAAAATGTATGTGAACCCCTTCGAGTGGGTTGGTTTTCTGTATTAATTGGTTATTAAATTATCAGATTTTCATTAAGTAACAAGTAGCACAATGTGCTTATCTAACAACACACAATTATAAACTGATTATAATGCTCAATAAGGAAGCGTAATGCATCAAGAGCCAGGGGTGTAAACTTTTTGAACAGAATGATTAGGGTAAATTATACTTATTTTTAACTTACTTTTGGTAAACATGTAAGTAGCTTCTGAAGGACAGTACTAAATGAAAAAAACAACAACAACAACTAAAAATAAGATAAATAATTAAGCAAAAAACTAAAAACTACACTCCCAGCTTTTAATACATAATGGAAAACTAAAGAATGTGCAGGACTTGGAGGATTTTTCTGAAGAACAATGGGCAGTTTAACTGCTCAGGACAAACAAGGGACTCATGAACAACTGTTACGGTGCACACAGCAGGGAGGAACGAGGAACACGCAGACGAGGAGATACTTCAAAATAATAGTCTTTAATAATGACATCAGGACAGGGCAAGACAAGGCAAGGCTGGGACAGACAGAAACACCGGGGAATAACGAGTAGACCAGACAAAATCTAACTAAACAGGCAGGAACTAAATACACATGATAATCACAGATAAATGCACACACCTGAACTGAATAAACCAATAATCACATTAAACAAGGACAGGAACAAGACCAAATAAGGACACAAGGGGCGGGAACACATGACACACACGACAGAGGACGTAACAACAACTCACTTTAACTTATATTTTTTCCAATGTGAATGTTCAATAAAGATGTTAAAGATTATTATTGCCTGTGTGTTGTTAGCTCAAGCACATTGTGTTTATCTGTAGTTTTGACTAATGATCAGATGACATTTCACGGCCAATTAAAAAACAAATCTTGCCACTGTATTTTCTGAATGTATGTTATTGATATCATTGTGAATAATTCATCCATGCATGTTTCATAAAAAAAAAAAAATACTGACCCCCTACTTCTCATATTAAGTAAAATGACAGAAAATAAAATGACGTTCACACCAAGAACGATAACTATGGAGATAACTATATTATTTTTAGACCGAGTTGAAACAGTAATATAAATCAAAAAGCAAATCTAGAACCCACCCCACCCCATCCAGGTAGACTTCAAAAAATAAAAATACAATGTAGACCTTTTTAAAAAAAACAAAAAAACAAATTGTTAAAAAACATGACACAACATTAAAAGCACAATGCCACAAATGTACAGTTTTCACATTAGATCCATGTATACAAGAAGTTGAGAGTTCCATCGATATAATATCCAATAAGTACACCGTCTGGTTTCGTCTGTCCATTGTGTGAGGACGATTCCAGTGGTTGACTAGCAATTTTTTTGCTGCTGTGATAGCAGCTAACAGTAAACATCTGTGTTGTACAGACAAGGTGAGGTTCCAAAAATCATTCATGAAAAAATGGTGTGAAGTCAAACATACAGTCAGGTCCATAAATATTGGGACATCAACACAATTCTAACATTTTTGGCTCTATACACCACCACAGTGGATTTCAAATGCTCCAAGATGTGCTTTAACTGCAGACTGTCAGCTTTAATTTGAGGGTATTTACATCCAAATCAGGTGAACGGTGTAGGAATTATAACAGTTTGCATATGTGCCTCCCACTTGTTAAGGGACCAAAAGTAATGGGACAATTGGCTTCTCAGCTGTTCCATGGCCAGGTGTGTGTTATTGCCTCATTATCCCAATTACAATGAGCAGATAAAAGGTCCAGAGTTCATTTCAAGTGTGCTATTTGCATTTGGAATCTGTTGCTGTCAACTGTCAAGATGAGATCCAAAGAGCTGTCACTATCAGTGAAGCAAGCCATCATTAGGCTGAAAAAACAAAACAAACCTATCAGAGAGATAGCAAAAACATTAGGCGTGGCCAAAACAACTGTTTGGAACATTCTTAAAAAGAAGGAACGCACCGGTGAGCTCAGCAACACCAAAAGACCCGTAAGATCACGGAAAACAACTGTGGTGGATGACCGAAGAATTCTTTCCCTGGTGAAGAAAAGACCCTTCACAACAGTTGGCCAGATCAAGAACACTCTCCAGGAGGTAGGTGTATGTGTGTCAAAGTCAACAATCAAGAGAAGACTTCACCAGAGTGAATACAGAGGGTTCACCACAAGATTTAAACCATTGGTGAGCCTCAAAAACAGGAAGGCCAGATTAGAGTTTGCCAAACGACATCTAAAAAAGCCTTCACAGTTCTGGAACAACATCCTGTGGACAGATGAGACCAAGATCAACTTGTACCAGAGTGATGGGAAGAGAAGAGTATGGAGAAGGAAAGGAACTGCTCATGATCCTAAGCATACCACCTCATCAGTGAAGATGGTGGTGGTAGTGTCATGGCGTGGGCATGTATGGCTGCCAGTGGAACTGGTTCTCTTGTATTTATTGATGATGTGACTGCTGACAAAAGCAGCAGGATGAATTCTGAAGTATTTCGGGCAATATTATCTGCTCATATTCAGCCAAATGCTTCAGAACTCATTGGACGGCGCTTCACAGTGCAGATGGACAATGACCCAAAGCATACTGCAAAAGCAACCAAAGAGTTTTTGAAGGGAAAGAAGTGGACTGTTATGCAATGGCCAAGTCAATCACCTGACCTGAATCCGATTGAGCATGCATTTCACTTGCTGAAGACAAAACTGAAGGGAAAATGCCCCAAGAGCAAGCAGGAACTGAAAGACGGATGCAGTAGAGGCCTGGCAGAGCATCACCAGGGATGAAACCCAGTGTCTGCTGATGTCTATGCGTTCCAGACTTCAGGCTGTAATTGACTGCAAAGGATTTGCAACCAAGTATTAAAAAGTGAAAGTTTGATTTATGATTATTATTCTGTCCCATTACTTTTGGTCCCTTAACAAGTGGGAGGCACATATGCAAACTGTTGCAATTCCTACACCGTTCACCTGATTTGGATGTAAATACCCTCAAATTAAAGATGACAGTCTGCAGTTAAAGCACATCTTGATCGTCTCATTTGAAATCCATTGTGGTGGTGTATAGAGCCAAAAATGTTAGAATTGTGTCGATGTCCCAATATTTATGGACCTGACTGTATATCAATACCCAACAAATATGATAATTCCTGTGAGAGCTGAGTACAAAAAGGTGAGAGGGTCACTCCGAAAAAATAAAAATAAATTTGCAAACAGAGATTACACTTAGGAGAAGACAACAGATTCATTTAAAAATGTTTCACAAGAGTCAAGTGAACCCTATTTCCAGTGAATCATTTAATTAAGGATGATTAGGGTTTTTAGAAGACAATTTAAACATACCCCATACCTGATCTAAAAATAAAACACAGCTCAGCTGCTGTAATAGATAAGGCTTTATATGAATGCTCAAGAAGAAACAGATAGAAAGCTGAAACAGAGGAGGGAGATTTCTCAGAAGTAAGGATTAGTTTGTGCAAAGGAATCTCAAGGCACCCCATATGTCAGAAGGGCTGATCTAGTGTGCAGATACATAAAAAAGGAGGTACCTGGTAGATTATATTGAGTTTTAATGCTCTGGAAGGATTTTAAACCACTATCATCACAGATATCTCCCAGTGTGTTTACTTTATTGAGAGTCCATTGCACACAGTGAAATAGAGTATTGTCTGACAAAAGATTATTATTGTGGAAAATAAGCAAATTCCTGTGCCATATTCTGAACACCTTTCAACATCCCTCCATGTGGAGAGGAGGTGGGTTACAATGGGGCCAAAACTAGATTTACGCTGCCTAAGTGCAACCCACGAAAAACAAGATGCTTCAGTTTATGCGGATAAACATATTTGGCCATATATTTTGACTTATTGTCTCTTTAGGGTTTAGTGTACTAAAAACCTCTTACTACACCAATTATTGTATCCAGAAGCTGCTAATTGCAGTATGTGTGCTCTGTTTATTATTGACAGTCATGCTGAAGATAACAGATTATGATCTCTCATGTTGTACTAACTCTTGCAGCTGGTCGGGGAGGACTGCATGTTAGATTTAATTATACATGCGTCCAGTAGGGGTTAGAACACTTTGGAATTGTTGCATTCCATCTTCTTTCAAATATCATTAAACTACACACTTAATACTCCTGTATAGCAGTTCTGCTGTGATTTGGGGAAACCCCTCTTTCAGAGCTATTGAATATTAAATGCAGCAATCTTATTTGATTTCTTGAAGTTGATTCATCGGTCTCATATGAAAACTCAGTCGTATTTTACATCGGGTAATGATAGCTCATAAGCGACAGCGAGTGGATTCTGTGTGTTTGGATTGATGACGTGCCCCAGCCTCAGGAGGTATTGAATATGTAATGTGTGATAAGCCATAACTAGCACTCTCTCGGGTCTCTTTAATAAACATGGCTCTTGAGTGGAGGAGATCTGTTGCCGAGGGAACCATATGAGCTCAGAGCAACTCGGTGGGCGAAACACAACAGTGAAAGAAACATGGGTGGGAGGAAGAAGAGAGAGAGAGAGACTGTAATATGGAGAACAGTAGATTTGGGAAAAAGACTTGTTTGGGAAAATGTGTGGGATATTTTATTTTATTTTTTTCTAATAAGTGACACAGCATTTGTTTTTGATGAGACATGATTACCCATAGCTATTTGCATCAAACGGGACATTTGATGTTACCAGCTAAATTATTCCTTCCTGTGAATTAGTTTAACCTTAGATTGTTTGTGAAAGTACTATGTTTTTATGCCTTTGGTCATTTTGTCAGTATTTATTTCCAAGCATGTTGTTCTAAAACTGCATGACTGACTTTCTTCTGTCAAACACAAAATGTGAAATTCCAACAAATCTCACAGCAGATTTGCACTTTGGCAAACTGGTGGCTAATTCCTTTGAAGTCATATGATCCCATTTGTTTTTATTTGCTATATAAAGGTATATAAAACCTTTATATACCTTTCAGCATTCATAGTGCCTTCCAAAACATGCAAGCTGCCCATACCGTACACACTTATGCACCCCCATATCAGAGATGCTGGCTTTTGAACTGAACGCTGATAACATGCTGGAAGGTCTCCCTCCTCTTTAGCCCGGAGGACACGGTGTCCGTGATTTCCAACAAGAATGTCAAATTTGGACTCGTCTGACCATAGAACACTTTTCTACTTTGAAACAGTCCATTTTAAATGAGCCTTGGCCCACAGGACACGACGGCGCTTCTGAACCATGTTCACATATGGCTTCCTTTTTGCATGATAGAGCTTTAGTTGGCATCTGCAGATGGCACGGCGGATTGTGTTTACCGACAGTGGTTTCTGGAAGTATTCCTGGGCCCATTTAGTAATGTCAATGACAGAATCAAGCCGATGAGTGATGCTGTGTCGTCTGAGGGCCCGAAGACCGCGTGCATCCAACAAAGGTCTTCGGCCTTGTCCCTTATGCACAGAGATTTCTCCAGTTTCTCTGAATCTTTTGATGATGTTATGCACTGTAGATGATGAGATTTGCAAAGCCTTTGCATTTGACGTTGAGGAACATTGTTTTTAAAGTATTTACAATCTTTTTACTCACTCTTTCACAGATTGGAGAGCCACTCTCTGCCTCTCTAAAACATCCCTTTTATAGCTAAACATGTTACAGACCTGATGTCAATTAGCTTAATTAGTTGCTAGATGTTCTCCCAGCTGAATTTTTACAAAATTTCTTGCTTTTTCACCCCTTTGTTGCCCCCGTGCCAACTTTTTTGAGACCAGTAGCATTAAACCTTTGTTATGTTCTCGGAATTCGGGTTGTATTATATCTGTGCAATATTTTGAGCCTTTTCTTTGAACAGTTTTAAATCTCAGTGATTGTGTTCGCTCTTGAAGAGTTTCATAGTTTAGACTGTAGTAACCAAACATGACACACAGTTTGAATGCTGAATGGAGGATAACAGTCAGCCGAGGCGTAGAGAAGAGTTTACGTCAACTTGAATTTAACGACATAAATATTCATCTATACCTCACATTGAACTATGGAACAGCTCCAGAACACTTGAAATGTAGTGCACAAATACTTTATAGTGCTTTATAATGTTTATGCCTTTCGTGGGGCTTAACAAAAACACAGAATAGTATATGCACAATATAAGATTTAGATCGGTCTCGGCTGACCGATACCTGATCCGGCAGAAAATGCCAGTATCGGAGCTGATACCGATACTGAGTATCAGATCGCTGCATCCCTAGTTTGTGGGATAGAGCTTAATGCTTACCTTTTTTCTAAAAATTTTATGTTTTTGTAGGAATCACATTGTACAAACTCATATGAAAGCATCACCTTGTAAAATAGATTTGTTCAGGAACACGACTGAAACCGATCCTGGTTTCAACTCAGTGATTTGGTAACAACGGTTAAAACCAGAGATCTCTTCAGTGATTCAGTGAATAATAACTTAAAGCAATTGTTCACCCAAAAATTTTAATTCTGTCATTAATTACTGACCCCCATGTCGTTCCAAACAAGCAAGACCTTTGTTTATCTTTGGAGCATGAATTAAGATATTTTTGTAACTTACTAATATATTTTATATTTTCGTAACTTGCTAATTATGGTTGAACCACTCATGTCACATGGACTATTTTAATGATGTCCTTACTACCTTTCTGGGCCTTGAATGTGTCAGTTGCGTCGCTGTCTAAGAAGGGTCGGATTTCATCAAAAATATCATAATTTGTGTTCCAAAGATGAACAAAGGTGTTACGGGTTTGTAACGACATGAGGGTGAGTAATTATTGACAGAATTTTAATTTTTGAGTTAACTATCCCCTTAAATTTTAGTCACTTACAAAACGTATAATATGGTTTCAGAAGATTTGGAATATGGGGCACATAAGTCATACGGACTACTTTTATTATATTATATATATAAGGGTGCTTTGGTGTCCTTTTTAAAGATTCAAACCTTCAGTGTTCACTCTTTGTAACTGCATGGCAAATAAAGACACATAATTTCTCCTTTTGTGTCCATAAAAGAAAGAGTCACACAGGTTTGAAACAACATAAAGGTGAGTCATTTATGAGGTGAAATATTCCTTTAATGAGTCGTGTCATATTTTTATTCCACATCTAATCCTTTTCTTATCTGAAAAGTGTAGCTTATATCAAATTTCCCTGCAAGTCATCTTATCATTAATATTAGCAGTCATTTCTTCAGGTTCTAATTACACATTTTTAATGCAGCCTGGCATTACCATCCACCAAAGATTTTGAAGTAGTGATTTAGCAGACACTTTTATTCAAAGGAGCTTACAGTGCACTTTTTACTGTCATGATCCTGCAGGAGCAGTCTGGGGCTGAGGGCATAATGGTGATAGCTCATGGCTTCCTTACAAGGAGCAAAGCAGCAGCCTTCCAATTACCAGGCATGAACTTTAGCCTCTACACTAGTGGTCCTCAACCTTGTTTTAATCCTGAAGCCCCATCACATTTTAAACCACTCTCAGAATATTCTCTCTGATGCATTGATGTCTTTTTATAATGATTTTGCAGACACCTTTTCAGCATCTTTTTAGATAACAACATGCAGAATGTTTCTACTTCAAACTATCTCAGTAATGAGAATTTATTTTATTTAAGTTGTAGGTTTGCCCGTATTGCCCTGGAAAGGCTCTATGTGCTTGATTCTTTAGTTAAATGAGTGATTTTCATTTTACTTGACATAATGTATAATGTTTGTGTACTGAGAAGTTACTAGTGTTTACAGCTCATTATAGGAGCACAACCCAGCAGATTCACCCACTGCTGAACCAGTAAAATAGTACCACTAGTTATTACTGCAAAGCTTAAGTGGAACTCCTAAAAACAATGCGAAACGAAAAAGGGTTGCAGGTGCTGGCGGTCAGAATGTAATAATCCTTCATCTCGGTCTCTGAACACTGGAATTCATCTCTTGGCACTCCTCATGCTACACCCACACACACGCACAGCCGCTGGGTTGCCAGGCAGCAGGAGTGTGTCCTGGTAACCGGGGGCCGAAGCAATGCCAGTGCAGTGCTGTACCATTTACAGTCTGCCACAACCAGAAGCTTCACATTCAGAGCAATGCCTCTTTAAAATCTTATATTATCTCTCTGACAAATGTATGAATTTATAAAAGCAGGAACATGTATTGTGCAGTTGCTATGCTTGCTAGAATTCATTTGAACAGTTTTGTTAACTAAAACATATTGATTTTTTAAATATATATAAATATATTTTTAAATTAGGAACAGCTACAACTATGCCACTTTTTAGCCATGCATTTTACAACTACAAAAAAAAAATCATCTGTACCAACCACCCTCAATTCAATTTAACCAAGTACTAAATGTGCCAAAATAATGCTGCGCTGTATTTAAATTAAATCATTGTCATTGTTTTTTTTTTTTATACCATCCCCAGAATATGCTTGTTGAAATGAATGTACCAGTGTCAGCTGATTCATCCAATTTTGCAGCAAATCATGCAAGCGTTGTAAACTACGCAATGGTAAAATGTCAAAGAGGACATTTTATTGGCATGATATACTAATCAGATATTTTGATTCTGGGTATGGCTTGCAATTTTTCCTGCGTCAATGCTGAATCTAGTGCCACAGAAACATAATGATGATTAAGATGTGAGTTTGCAGTCTAAATTGAATGTGATAAGATACAAACAGACTGTGTACCATACCAAAAAGCTTGCATCTTTCAATTGCACAGTGGTGTTTTATGCCATGTTAAAATTTTAGATTTTGAGATTAAAGGTTTAACACTGAAATGAGTTTATTCTCGACCTATTACAGCTTTATTCTTAAAATCTCTGTATAAACATATTTATTTGATATATACTGTACATGTACTGTACAGTATGTTTACATGTATATGTATGAATTTCAATAAATTTGTAACATTAAAATAAAAAGTCATAATGCTTTAAGAATTAAGTTGTAGGAAATTAAAGGCTGAATACTGCAAGACCTTTTTTAACCTTTTTAAAACAATGTTTGTAGAGATTCTCCACATATAATGCCTTTATTCTCAAGATCCCTCTATATAGATATATTATTTATGAGTGTACTTTCTTTTGATAGTCCACTTAGACATTCTACTAAAGTAACTCTGCAAATGCATGTCAACTAACTCTCAGAGTATTGGCAGACTGGTTTGGGTTCGTAGAATTGACATGTGCTTGCAAAAATACTTTTAGTTAGTGGAGTGTTACCTTATTTATATATAGATTTTTCATGTGCATATTCAATCTGTATCAGTGCCTCACTGCAAACAGCATTCTGTACAAAAACGAAACACTGACCTATAGTGTAATGTTAAACTTGTTAAACTTGTTTCCGTGACTTTTCCTTTTTCTAACTAGTTGTACTCTTCAGTGTTGTTGTTTGTTCCTCTGTCAGTGTGTCAGTATAAATGAATTCTGATAAAGATCAGCACAACATTTTGTCAAACTGGCAGCTTTATAGGATAAAAAGAGTTTTGTTATCTGAAGAAGTTTGTTATCTGTCTTGCCAGTGCATTTCTGTTACCCATGATAGATGCGAGTTCAACATAAAATCTGGAGCGTTGTAACAGCACAGCTTAGCTGATAACATCAAGGACATTTCAGGAATGTATTTCTCTATTTTGAAAGAAGGATTGAGTCAGCTGGAGCGGGCACACCGCTGCTGGAAAACAAGGATGTGTCACCTCTTTAATACATCTGCTCAAATGCTGGCTTTATTACAGAACCCAGAAGAGCTTTTACTGTAAAAACACATTACATAAACTTTACCAAACTGATTGGAGGGGTCATTTATGTGGGAGTATTTCAGCGGCTCAATAAGAGTATGCTATATTTTCTTGAAATATTAATGTACAGCTTGCTTTGGATTGTATTTAAACAGTTCTAATGATATTTTATTTAAAGGAACACTGAAAGGTTTTCTAAGCTGAGTATGTGGAATAGAAAATAACGTTAGAAATGAATCTCGGATGTGCTGTTTGTTTGTTGTGTATATGAGATGAGAGGACCGTATGCTGACTCTCTCGGTTTCAATCGCAATAACACTCATCCCTCCAAAACATTTCTCTTTCTTTCATTTCTTTTGTTTTTCTCTGCTGTTATTTTTGTTCTCCTCCTCTCGCTCTCATTTTGCTCTCTAATAAGCACAGATGCTCCCACACGTTGACACTGATCTTTAAACATCTATCATTTTACGAGTCAGGAGAAATATATCCTCTTCCCTCTCTTTCCCTGCCCTCAGCCACCCCCATAGTGAGCCTTTTGCACACTTTTTTTTATTGTATTTTCTGTCTTTCTCCTCCCACTCTCCTCTCCTCCTCTGTGTGAAATCCTAGTTCTGTCCTTCAGCCACCTCTGTGTCTTCCTGTGAGCTTCCAAACTTCCATCCCGTGGTCTCCTCAAACGCTGGATCCACCGTTTGCTGTGTAGGTGTTTCTCCAGTTATCCTGCTGCTCATCCCTGGATGCCTCTCTCTCCTTACTCACTCTCTGGCTGCGTCTCAAATCCTAGTGTGCGGCCTGCCTAGACAGCATTTTTTATTTGGTTCCGTTCATTTAGTTTTAAAAATGCTGCCTGGGTTGGCAGTCCTTTGAGTTTGAATATTCAATTTCGGCATTTGAACAAGTCTACCATGGCACAAAAAAATGTCTTGTTTGGCAGTTTTAAGTCTGAATGTTTTTGAATCATGTAATATCTACAATGCCCAAAAATCGCTGTGTAGGAAGGCAGCTCAGTAGATTTTGAGTTTGAGTATGCACCTGAAAATTGTCTGAACAGTAGAGTATGCACCTGAAAAATGGCCCAAAATTCTGTCTTTGTAAACAGATCACTAAAGTTTTGAGTTAAAAATATGGTTGTACAATACCTAAAAATGCTGTTTTCATTGGCAGCTAACTAGGTTTTGAGAACAGATGTTCAAACTGAACATTCAAACATGCTAATGATGCCTAAAATGCTGTCTATGTTGGCAGCTCACTGTGCTCACTTTTTTTTATTTGAATGTTCAGTTTTAACTTTCCATTGATATCCAAAACTTCTAAATAGGCAACTATTTAAAATATTTGAATCAAATATGATGCATGATACTGGAAATGGCATCTAGGTATACTGGAAATGATACTGGAAATGACAGCTCACCATTTTGAGTGTAAATGCTTAATTTAAACATTTAAATGCACCCCTAACCAAACATGTTGTCTAGTCAGATGGATCACACTTTTTTCAGTTTGAATGTTTGTTTGAAACACCACTATGATGTTTAAAAATGTTATCCTGGAAGGCAGTTCACTGTGTTTTCAGTCTGGACTTTCAAATCAAATGTTCAAACATGTCTGTGATGTGAGGGGGGAAAAAGATGTCTATGTAGGCAGCTCACCAGATTTTAAGTTCAGACATTACAATCAAATTCTTGAATGTGTTTATGATGCCCAAATGTTATCTTTTGATAAGCAGCTTGCGAAGTTTTGAGTTGTGACATTCAAATCAAAATGTTCAAACATGCATTAAAAATGCTGTCTATGTAGGCAGCACAACAGATTTTGAATTCAAATCAAATAACCTGATATGTCAGTGATGCCTAAAAATGCTGTCTAGCTAGGTAGCTCACTAGGTTTTGAGTTTAAATATCTGATTAAACATGTCTGTGATTCCCAAAACAGTAGTGTAGATAAGCTGCTCACCAGATTCTGAGATTAAATCAATGTACAAACTGAATGTTCAAACATGCCTTCAATGCCTAAAATTAATTACTAGGTTTGGAGTTTCGTCTACTATAATCAAATATATCATCCTTATAATGCCAAAAATGTCATCTAGGTAGGCATCTCATTCAATTTTGAGCTTAAATACTTGATTCAAACAATTAAACATTTTATTAGTACCTAAAAATCCTGTTTAGTTAGGCAGCTCACTGTGCTTTTTAAGTTTGAACATTCAATTTGAACATTTTAGCATGTCTACAATGTTGCCCAAAAATGCTGTCTAAGTAGGAAACTCACTAGGTTTTGAATACTTTGGGATATTGCAATCAAATGTGTAATCATGATTATGGTGCATAAAATGGCATCTAGATAGGAAGCTAACTCGGCTTGATTCAAACATTTAAATGCCCCTAAAGTACTCAAACTAATGCTGTCTAGGTTGACAGCTTATTAGGTTTTGAGTTTGAACGTTCAGGTTAAATGTTTTAACATTCTTATGATCCATAAGTAGGTAACTCAGGTACTCAGGAAAGTAGGCAACTCATTAGGTTTAGAGTTTCAGATATGATCAAATGTATAATTGTGCTCATCATGCCTAAAATGCAGTCTACGTAGGCAGCTCATTCAGTTTTGAAATTGAATGCTTGATTTAAACAATTAAACACTTCATTAGTACCGGTCTAAGCAGTTTATAAGGTGTTGAGTTAAATGCTCAATTCAAACATTTAAATATTCCTGTATAATCCAGAAAATGTGGTCTAGTTAGCCTGCTCACTTAGATTTTTAGTTTTGGATGTTAAAATCAAACATTCAGACGTGGCTATGATGCCAAAAAAACGATGTCTAGGTTGTCGGCTCACTACATTTTCAGTCTGGAAGTTCAAATCAAATGTTCAAACACATCTAAAAATGCTGTCTAGGTAGGATTTTGAGTTCAATCTGAGTTCAAATCAAATACACAGATGTTTCAGTGATGCAAATGCTGTCTAGCTAGGCAGCTCACTAGGTTTTGAGACAGCCTCTCTCTTTTTTTCCCTCTCTCACTACGAGACCAATTTCCTGACCCTACAGCGTGCCGAAGTAAAAGCAGGTGGTGAAGCGCTAGAAAGATTGAGGGGATGGAAAAGATAAACGGAGGTGTGAGGGAAGTGGAGAATCTAAATAGAGAGGATTGAGTCTTTCTTTAATTACAGTTAAGTGTGACAGGAACGAGATGGAAATCGAGCCTTATCTTTTTGCTTTGGAAAAGCAATGACTTGGCGCATAAATGTGTGTGAAATGGAAAGCGAGACCCCTCAGGTGAGGCTATTACTCGTGCTTTAGCAGATAGGTGCGGGCTGTGGCGTGGGGGTAATAAATGTGGCTCTGTTGAAAAGCTCTTACTGTTGGTGTTGCGTAATCTTCCCACTGGGAGCTCTTGCTCCGGGGACTGACTGTCTCTCTCACTGCCTTTAATTCAGTTTCTGTCACAGAACATTTACAGAGGTAAGATGCTGTTTAATCCCATGTCTATAATGATCTGTAGCGACAATCCACATGATTTGCATATATACTGTACATTATAAACACTGTATTGACTTCAAAGCAAGGACTTTCTGTGCTTTTTAGTTACTGTCCGTCATAGTGCAGAGAAAAAAATTGCATCCAGCCACATAAAACATCCAAGCTGAAGCCTCTGCCAGCTGGTGTGGACTGAACGAACATGCAAGTGGTAATTTACTATATCTTGCGCCCACTTACCTGCCTCAACAAGGGCTAAGCGTACGTTACGTCTCCTAATTAATATTCATGAACCGAGCTGTTAAGATTTATAATGATTCACTTTTCGTTCCTGCGCCCCAGTGTATTATCACCATAAAACTGAAACATTATGGTATATGTTATATAACATTTCAGGAGCAATTCATTAGCTTTTTATTAATGCTTAGGCGTATTTACCTCATGATGGAGGTATTTGCATTCTTTCTCTCTTTGACCTTGTTTAGTGGGACTAAACAGGCAAATATTATGAAAATATTTTCCCCACATTGTTTAAGGCTGTACTAAATAGATTCATTCATGAGACCAATTAAAGAAAACGTGTCAAAGTGTTGTGACAGTGTGTGGCTGAATTCTGCTGCTAATGAATACACGAGTTTCACATGGTTTCTTTCTTCTTCTTTTTTTACACACACAAACCCTAGCTATATATATTATATACTACCATTCAGAAGTTTGGGGTTGGTAAGATTGTTAAATGTTTTTGAAAGTAGTCTCTTATGTTCATCAAGGCTGGATTTTTTGATAAAGAATGTCACTTTACTGTCACTTTTGATGTGTATCCTTGCTTTTTTTTCACAATTATAGTATCATAAAAGGTAAATTTCTTTCAAGAACATACTAGGACTCAATAATAATTGATAATATATATTGTATTGTTAACTAGAGGCATAAAAATGATTTTGTAGGAAACAATACACCTTTACTTAAAATGTACTGTCATTCTTGATTTTCAATACAAGAATTCCATTTTATATTGTTGTTAAGAGCCAGCAATTATATTGTTGTAATTAAATCATTTATTTTATGGACATTTCCGTTAACTGTAAAACATAACACGATGCAGTGCAAAATAAGTCAAACAAAACAAAACAAAAACAAAAATCGGTACATAAAAGTACATTACTTTTACATTTGTTTTGAGAGTGGAACTAGTAAATTGTTACATTGTTTACATGTATCCATTTGCCTGATTATATACACAACACAATTGCAATTGTGTTGTGTATAATGAAGGAAAATATGCAACGTTGCGTGGTGATTTTGCTTTGGAATCTGCAGAAAACTTTAACTGGATTTTTCTCAAAATCAACTCTATGATCTGACTATTGATTTCTAACAGCTGTAGCTCAGTCATTTTTTATTTTATTTTTATTTTTTTGGCCAATTCCAACAAGTCATATATCATTTTGAAGGTATTTTAATGGAGAAAATAAAAATAACTAATTTTTGAAAATTTGCTCATTCCGACGACTCATTATGCCAACTCGGGTCACATTTGCTTAATTTAAAAGCATGAAAAGGGAATGAATTTTAGTTTTATTGAAATTAAGGGAGACACTGCATATTTTACAACCCTGAAGGAAGCATGTATTTGTATCACATGATGTTGTTGCCATGGTAAAATGAAAGGTTTTGGATCAGCATGTTTGACTGCTGTGGCTTTAGAAATAATGCTAACGTGCTACAGATGGAGTGACTCATGCAGCACAGCTGCTTTATGGAAGAGCATGTAGTGTTTCAGTGAAGACCACTTCACTGATTCTTCATTGTTCTTGGAGATGCTGCAGTATGAGACTGGAAATCTTCCCAAACTGAACTTGTGAGTGGCCGTTTGCTGTGGAAGCAGACAGAAGCGCTTAAACTGCATGTGGGCCGCCTTTGAATGTCAGCTGAATAGCAAATATCACGAGTGCATACTGTATGAAAAGGACCAAATAAAGGCATCCAGGGGGGAAAATACCATACGCATAATGAGCAGACTTACACAATGTGAAGATTTCAGTCACTGTATTGGTTAATGTAAGCCACTGGGGTGATAGGAGTCTTTAGTTCCCTTTCTGAGCTCAAGAGTCCTCTCTCGCCATCTTTCTCTCGCTCTACTTCTCATTCACACATCAAACAATGCTGCTTTTTACATTACAGCAGGATGACCATTATTGCAAAGTATGACATTTGAATAGCTTTCTTACATCCAGACTAATATTCACATTCAAAGTGCACTCAGTAAGTTCCTTATTTAAATATTTTACTTTATTTTAAAAATATTTTTAAAATAAAACTTGACAAAATTATATCACACTGGAGCTGCACAATATATTGTCATCATTTCAGTTATCGGCTAATAGTACTGATTTATTAAATTACTGGTCCATACTGTATATTCATGCTAATGTTGTCTATTTATATATTCTCCACAATTTAACATTTACTTAAAGACGCATTAATAATTTAAAAACACTGTTAAATCTTTTTATCTTTAGCAAATCTTCACTTGTTGTGTTTGTTTGTTTGTTTTCAGATTTAACTGATTTTTAATATCAGCCATTGATAACAATTTTTGATGAATATTAAATCAAAATTTAAGGTTTGAACTAAACCATAAATATAATTTAAAGGGGAAAAACTAATACATTTTTGTTCCAAGTTGGTCCAAACTATCATTTTTCTTCAGTGTGTGTGATTGTAATTGCTGCTAACACTCATTTTTAAGTAGAGCTCACATCACTTATTAACACTTTTAACTTTTAACATCTCATTACAGCATCTATCTAACTTTTTCTGTATTGTATGAACTGCTTTTGCTTGTTTGTATGTTTCTGCTATCATCTGCTTATCTGCTTCTTTCTCTGTCCAACTCTGTCCCTTTATTTGGTCTCCACTCGTCCTTCCATCCCTTTCTGTGTCTTTCTATGTCTCTCTCAGAGGTGTCAGACTACACTCATCCTCCAGCTGCTCCACAATCACTCATCTCTCCTCAGCTTCCACCTTCAGTTCCCATCAGCCAGCTAAAAGCCGCAGTCACCATCAGTTCTGCTGCCCTTCCAGGCTGGGCAGACCCGAGCCGCCCTCCAGCAGGCGCTCAGAGCGGGCCAGGTAAGGGCCAGCAGAGGGCCGACAGAGCCAAAATCCTCTAGTTCCCTTAGTTTCTGTACCCACAGCCTTCCTTAATGCCACTTCAGCCCATTTCCCCTCTTCAGATCCCCACTGCACCCTGAAGAGCCGTTTACAATTACAGCCGTTTGCAGTGACAAAGCGTCCTGAAGTCATTCATTCCAAATGAGAGTCATTTCCGACAACATTAGCAGCAGCAACTGTTGTCAATTTGACAAAGTAGAACTCAACTTTATGCAAATGAGCAGCAACGCAATGCAGAAACTACCAATGGGAGTGCAGAAGGTGATCTTCCACCTCCTGATACTGTAGTTTTGTTGGTGACTGCATCACTGCTCATTTGCAAGTTAAACTGCACTAAACTTATAAGAGCTGTTGGCTCTCAGTGGCCCATGTTTGAGTCTGAGCTGGTTCAGATCCTGATCCCACTCATCTCTTACAACTATTTCCATGTCTGCACTCTAATGTACTATAAATAAAAGTAAAAAAAAAAAAACCTCCACAAATCACCAGCTCTCATTAAAATGTAAAGGTTTTGCTGCAAAATGCTGTGATTGTGAACACCGCTTTACACCATGATGCAACAAGTGCCCATTATCAAGTAATCTGTCCTCACAAAATCACATCCAGTCTGAACATATTCTATGCTTTCAGAAAACAAAAAACATACAAAACTGTCAATGGGGCAGTACCCTTTCAAAACGTACTAATATACACCCTATAGGTATATGTGCCATTTAGGGGTAAATAGCAGCGTTTCCCAATCCCAGTCCTCACGCCCCCCTTTCTGCATATTTTTCATGTCTCTCTTAGTTAACACACCTGATTCAGATAACCAGCTCATTAGAAGAGAGCTACGTGCATGAACGGTGTTCTGATTGATATGATCCCTATACAGCGTTCATGCTTCCTACTCCCTGAGCAGGGAAAATGCTTTCTTCACTTCGGAACATTCATTCATGGATTTGTGCTGCGCCGCTGCTTGCAGCTTATTCACACACAGATGAGTGGACATCATATACCTCTGTAAATAAATACAATTTAAATTCACATCTCGCACACTTTAATGCCCTTTGAATGGAACATACACTCGTGGAATCATGGCGGAATATCCGGTAAGGTTCACTTCTCAGGGCATTTATGGTCGAATAGAACAAACGTTGTACGTGATAAGAGATACATATGAAATATGACTGGGATTGGGAAATGCTGCGCTAGAGAACAATAGCATATAATACAAACCATTACTGATCAGTTTAAACAGTAGTTTGATCACATTCCTACTAATGCTCTCAAGGTGATTGCAATTTTTGCAGTTTTAAAAAAACCTCATATTTATTAGCCAGCTACATAACAATACCTTTGAGATAAGTCAGCAGAATATACAATAATGGATGTAGAGGATCAGTGTTACACAATCAAGAGTGCTGTTGCTGAATAGACAGCTGTACAGCTGTGCTGTAACTCATAAAATCCTGAATATTCCTATACAATACTGTTCAAAAGTTTGAGGTTGGTAAGATTTTGTTGTTGTTTTTAAAAGTCTCTTATGCTCACCAAGGCTTCATTTATTTGATAACAAATACAGTAAAAATAGTAATTTTACAAATTATTACAATTTAAAATAACTTTTTTCCATTGTAATATGTGACCCTGGACCACAAAACCAGTCATAAAGGTCAATTTTTGGAAATTGAGATTTATACATCATCTGAAAGCTGAATAGATAAGCTTTCCATTGATATATGGTTTGTTAGGATAGGACAATGTTTTGTTTGAGAAAATCTGGAATCTGAAGGTGCAAAAAAATCTAAATATTAAGAAAATTGCCTTTGAAGTTGTCCAAATGAGGTTCTTAGCAATGCATATTACTAATCACAAATTAAGTTTTGATATATTTACGGTAGGAAATTTACAAAATATCCTCATGCAATATGATCTTTACTTCTAATGATTTTTGGCATAAAAGAAAAATCGATCATTTTGCACACTGTATTGTTGGCTATTGCTACAAATATACCCGTGCTGCTTATTACTGGTTTTGTGGTCCAGGGTCACATATTTTAAAATGTAATTTATTCCTTTGATGCAAAGCTGAATTTTCAGCATCATTACTCCAGTCTTCAGTGTCACATGATCCTTCAGAAATCATTCTAATATGCTGATTTGCTGCTATTTTTGTGGAAACCATGATATACATATATATATATATATATATATATATATATATATATATATTAGGATTCTTTGATGAAAAGAAAGCTCAAAAGAACAGCATTTATTTGAAATAGAAATAATTATAAATGCATGTACTGTTAGTTTTGATCAATTTAATGTGTCTTTGGTGAGTACAAGTAAAAATCTTACTGACCCTAACCTTTTGAATGGTAGTGTGAGCAGCACAGCTTAGAGTCAGCAGAGCTTACATGCAAGAGATAGGATTTATCACTTGTTGCTTTAACCTATCTTGACACGGGATGTTAGGACATGGTGTAATGCTTTCCAGTGTCTTGCAATCTGTTGATTCACCAGCAGTTTACCAAACACTCCACACTGCCCCTCACCTTTTGACCTTTGACCTGTTGCACCCATCCAAACTGCTGCTCTCACCTGTTGTGTCACATTTTGTGTGTGCCGTGTTCTTCCTCTTGCGCTCGCTGTGAAGTGCTAAGAGAAGGACACTTCAGGGACTGCGGAGGAGGAAGTGATCACTTTAGCACTGTCAGAGAAGATGCTACATGAGGCTTGTCAGACAGACGCTTGAGGAAGTGAGAGATACCAATTAATGTCTTACAGTTTGACGGATGCCTGTCACATACAGTCGCTACCACTTTTTTACCTCGCCCCCCATCAGTTCTTCTTTTATTTCTCTGTCCTTGTCCACCAGCGTCCCTCAATCCGTCTCTCTCTTCCTCCAGCATCTCACTAACTCTGTGTACATGCAAGATCAAACATGGCTGGCTCAGTTTAAGCCTCACAGAACAGCCATGATTGAGAGAGAGAGTAAAAGAAGAGACAGACACAGAGTGTGTGAACTTGATCTGTCGCTCTCTATCCTCTTTTCCTTAACTGTGCCATTTAAAGCCTCGTGCGCACGTCTGCTGGCAGAATGCCTCCCAAAATAAAAGCAACCTCATTATTTTAGACTCTGACAGACTCTCTCACTTTCTGATTTTCTTCACTCTGATGTCATGTTTCGTTCTTTAATTTCATTTAGTATCATTTAGTAAAGGTTTGCGCTATTTAATTTGATGCGAATGAGAAAACGGTGCGATGGATTGAACTACAGTCTGTTCAGTCGGCCTCATTCATGAAATGAGCAGACTTTTTGTGTAGTCATTCTAACGAAGATTTTTATAAGTGTTTTTAAGAGTATTTTTTTAAATGTTAGCTGCTATGGAAAACTGTACACCTGCTTCCAACCATGTGCTAATGTTGCTTAAAACAGTCAAATGTATTGTGTTCAAGGCCTACTTGCATTGATAACAATATTTATCATAAATTAGTTTAGTCACATCTGTTTTTCTTTTTATTATAGATTGTCATTATTCTGAGCATTAGTAATAGTATACTGTAATTGAGTACTGTAATTCATGGCCGTAGACTGGTTTTTCTCATTTTTATTAGATTTTTTTTTTCCGCGTCTATGTTGATTTTAAAGTTGTCATTTTTTTTATGGTTTTAGTTTTCATTTTAGTTAACTATAATCGGCCTGACACACATTACTTTGAAAATACTCATATTTACCAAAGTTTCATGAATGAGGACCATTGTGTTCATTGGTATTGATAATTGATTTGTGAAGTGTATAATTTTTTCAATGTAAAAATATGTCCCTTATCCTAAAATGCAGACAAATAAGCCATATGTGGGTTAGCTTCTTTAAAAAAAAAAAAAAAAGTGCATAAAACCTTGAGCTTAATTGAGAATTACTGGAGAATCAGGTCAGCTCAGCTCAGCAACAGCTCAACCAATGGTGAGAGTTGAGGGTGGGGCTATTTGTCTTCTGACCAATGACAATGAGAGGATTCGGGAAACCTGTTTGGTGATGTTACACACTTCAGTTTTAATGAAAATGAAACATTAAAAATGTGTTTATGTACAGTAAGTATTTTCACTGGAAAAAAAGCAACAGCAACATGGGTTGTGAAACAGATGCGACCGAGTAGATAAAGACAACAAACTAAATGCCCGTCATAACCTAATTTTCATTCGCATTAACTTAAAAATGGCGCTTACGGTGACTAATGTTTATACACTTTAGCTAAACAGTACCAAGCAATTGGATGTTTAAACATATACAGACAAACTATTTATAGATTTTCCAATTATGCTAAAAGTTTTGTGACCCTCTAGTACAGATGATGCATGAAGCTGTGATTTAGCAACTAGTGGAATGTGTTATTCTGCCATCTAGTGGACACATTTGAGCAGAGCAGTCTGAGCACTGTGAATCTAACATATCAATGGTGCAGTAATTTCCTTTAGTTCATTACAGGTAGATAAAATTAAACTCAATAATTTTGTGTCTGCTTTTTCATCTTCTTTATGTGTTTTCATCCCTCTTTTTCTGACTTTCTGTCGCTGTATCTCTCTCTTTCAACTCTCTGACCCTCTTGTCCCTCATCATTAGTGAGGAAGAGGAGAAGGAGGAGGGTGAGAGTGATTCTGTCCATCAGTTCTGTTGCACCGCCTCCGGGTGCAGTAGCCCCTCCTCTCGCTAACCTGCAGCCAATCAGCATGAGTGGAACAGCTTGATTGACATTAGTTGCTTGAACTCTGTGATAACAGAACTTTATGATTCTTTTGGTACAGTTTTTGTTGAATAGCTTGCTGTCTCGATTAACTGCTGTTACATTTTGTTCTGTTAAGTCATTTGAAAACTTTTTAATCAAATCAATCGATAAATGAACACTGCATTCAGTTTGGGGACAGTGACTGTATTTCTATATGTCTCAGTACAGAAATATCAGGTACAGTCAATAATGTTACTCTAAAATAAAGCTGCTTTATGTTTGAAAGAACATTGCACAGAGATACAGAGACTCTGCAGCCGTGTGAGGTGTCTTTAAATTTGCTTAGTATTATAGACTGCTGACTATACTATAATATTCAAATAAAATATCAGTATAGTTGCTAGATTATTCTTTCCTTTTTATGCTGGCATTTTAATATCAGTCAATCCCTATCATTGAGAACCTTTTTTTGTAAATGAGTGGTATCCCAAATGTCACTGTGCTTGCTGATTTTGTGTACACGGTGTTAACTTATTGTTCATAATTAATGTTTACTCTTGTTGTTTTCTCTTGTAGGAGGCATATATTAAAGCTGAATGTGCCACTGTGAATAAAGTCGATCATTATCAGGACACGCTGACATTTTTGCCTGAAAATTTAAAAATATAGTGAATTTTCAGAAAATCTGAAGCAGGAAGTTGTGGTCAATGAGGAAATGAGGAAAATGTCACAACATTGAACAGAAAATGACATGACATTTTATGAGCTGATATTCAGATGGAAAACATTTTTTTTTTTTTGCATTACACAAAACTTATATCAGTAGTAGTATAAATGTGCTGTCACATTTACCATTGTTTGGCAAAACATTTTCAGGCAATTGGGAATTTCATCAGAGGACAAAATATTTTCATATGTAGATTTATCAAAAGCGTTAAGCCCAGCTAACAGAGAATGTTTTCACAAATTTCACTAATAATTCATTTTTATATAAGTTATATAAATGTTAAGATGAAACATTCTTAAAGTAATGTTTATGGAACGTTTTTATAATTTTATTAGTTTATGATTTATGTAGTGCCTTGGCATAATGTTGACAGAAAACGTTCTTAGAATATAAAAAATAAATATTCAAATAACGCTATTTTGGGTAAAAATAAAATCAGTAGAACGTTGTAAGAAACGTTTTTGTAACCTTAAAATAACATAATCACAACAAGAAAACTGGACATGTCAGCATTTAGAAACATTTCAAAACAATGTTCCCATTTTTATAACCAAAATTTGTTACCTGAGAAGTTGCCTAGAAAGCTGCTTGTTTTGAAAGCGACTTTTGCTATGACAATTTTGCTGATGTGACTGAACCTTAAAGAGATAGTTCACCCAAAAATGAAAATTCTGTCATTAATTACTCACCCTCATGTCTTTCCAAACCCGTAATACGTAATAATGCATTGATCGTGGTAATATCATTGCTGTCTACGCAGGGTCAGACAGCTCTCAGATTCCATCAAAAATATCTTAATTTGTGTTCTGAAGATGAATGAAGGTCTTACAAGTTTGGAATAACATGAGGATGAGTAATTTCATTTTTGGGTGAACTATCCCTTTAAGTCATAGTGACACAATGGCAGTGTTTCCTGAGAATGACATAGATGTACAATAGTATATCCAGTTGACATTTCAGTGTCATATATTTAATGATATGCTTACTGTATATGATATTTAATGGGACAGCAGCACACTATCAAACTTGTAGGCCACTAGAACTTGTAAGAATGAAAACAAGGTGCTATTATTGAAATGAAACTCACACATGATGTAGATATGAATAAACGTGATGACTGAAAACTCTGTGTTTATGTGAATCTTTCACCAGCTTTGTTCCTGAAGCTCATGAACTTTGCCCCGCCCCTTTTTGATTGCACACATGCTGTTCAGGAATGCATGTATGAAATGAAACCATTCCTTGCCCCCCTCTCTCTCCTCACTCCCGACGGTGTTAATATTGCAGCATTAATCACCATATGTGCGTCAGGCAGCTGTATTTATGCGCATTGTTTTCCCTGCGCTTGAGCTGTCAAAAGACTGTCAGAAATGTAGTCATTCAACTCTGCAGTATGTGTGTTTGTATGTATGAGGGTGCGGTTGTGTCAGATAGGATCAGTGTGAATGACTGACTGTCTCTGCAGCAACACGGTAAGTGTTCTTATGTTTGTCATATACAATATTGTCCTCAATGTCCATCACACAACAGAGTTGGTGGATTATTGATATCTATATAAAAGTAATAAAGAAGTATTAGACATATTAGTACAGGCAGAATAAGTTTTTGTCTGAAGTTCAAGTAACTGCTCTAGGCAAATATATACAGTTTAAGTGTCAAAAACAAGTCTCAACATTTCTATGCTTTTGTTTTTATGTGTGAATAGTGTTATTGTGTCAAAGAAGAGGAAATGCTGTGGCCATATTTGCACTTTGGTCTTTTTATTTTTAGGGCCATTATTTCCTGCCATATAATGCAGGTGATTTGAATGTGTTTACTGACTGTATGCTTATTATATCCAGCAGCTAAAGAACAGGTGAACACGATTCAGGTAGAGCAGTGAGAGACAAGTGAAGGTATTTTTTTGTGTTTGTCTATGTGTCACGAAGAGATTGCAGGAGCTCCTTTGAAACCCTTAGCTGTGTGTGTGTGTGTGTGTGTGTGTGTGTGTGTGTGTGCAGGGGGGAATACAAGGAGAGGGAGAAAAAGAGAGTATATATGAGCTTTGAGGATGGATGAGGAATAATCAGCAGTATGGGACCTGTCTGACAGGATAGAGTGAATGCTGGAAAAGAGAGGAGGTAAGCGATTTATTAATACACAGACCCTCAGGACGGTATAGCTCTGGTCAAATGGATTGTGGGATTGCTTGCAGGCTCAGCTTGTGGTGGTTGTGTTCAGATGCGCTTGGCTGGTTCGTTTCATTTTTAGTAGTTTCAATTTATTTCATATTGTCAAGTGGAAGTATGACCATATCTGATGAAAGTGATCTAAAGGAATGCCTTTCTTCAACCGAAAGTTCACTTAAAATAAAAAGAAATAAAATAAAAATGATCATAATATACTTAACCTCATGTCGTTCCAAACCTTTTTGACTTTCTTTATTCTGTGAAACACAAAAGAAGATATTTTAAAGAATATTTTAACTGTTTTTGTCTGTAATGAAAGTCAATCGGGTCCAAAAATGAAATGAAATTCATTTTAATTTTAAATTAGATCACTAAAATAAAAATCTTTTTCAAAATGTTAAGCATCTTTTTTTGTCCTTGAATGAAAGTTAATAAAATGACCTAAATAGAATCTACACACGCTGTGCATTTCAGTAAAGTAAATATTTAATTTAATTTGAGCTAATTTGATTACACATTCAGCCATCTAAATGCTTAATCATAAGACTGTATTACAAGCTCAGTTTAACATATTTTAGCACTTTAATTCCATTCTGCAGATTTTTCCCATAATGAGAGCAGTTTTTTTTTTATATTCAGTTCCTTTGTGTTTGAATCTCTAATATTCTGTTTTCACTACTATATTCTATTTACCTACCATGTACTATTCTGTTTAATTCACATCTTATTTCTTCATAGGTTATTATTTTACATGTTATTATGCGTGTGTATGTTCTTAATTCATAGTTAATTCATTTTTTGTTGCTATAAGGAACTATAAGGATAATTATTTCACTACACGAATGTAATAGATACATGACAAATAACATTTAACCTTGAAATGCTCCATCTGGAGCCGGCCTGTGGGTCATTTAAAAAAGGAAAAGATAATAATCACAGGCCCTCTGTAATTCTGTGATGTGTCGGCGTCAGTCAGCAATGAAAGTATTGGAACGGCAGCTGAAACACTTCACTGCGTTTACACACTCTGTGTGTGTGGCGTTTTAAACAGCTTTTCATCCTCTTGGACAACATGGATTAGTATGTCTGTATAGCACTGATTACACACTGGCTCTAGAATCAGAATCTGTGACTTTAAAAGGACTCATTTTGATCCTCTTTTTAAGCTGGTCTTGACAGCTGTTTCCTGCTGTTTGCCTCAATAACTCGCTGATTTTCTGTAATAATTCTTTCATCACATGCCTTTTGACTCTGTGAAGCTACAGAGCTATCAGAAATTATTCAGATGCTGTCAGTTTTCCCACACTTTGTTAGAGAATTTTTGCTGTGCTTATTTGATCATATCACCATAGACTGACAAGATTGCAATATTTTAAGCACGTTTTTTAAAGAGAAAAAAAAGAAATGTGCAACCTTTTATTCAGTGCTTTCTGGAACCTTCTTTGGCTGACATGAGGACGTGTCAACCAGCTTTGTATTTGGTCAGTTTCTCCCATTATTCCCTGTCAGACTGTTTGGAAGGTTTTTTTGGGGACTTTTCTGTATTTGATTGGGCCTCTTGAGGACATCCAGACACTTGTCCTGAAGCCACTGCAGCATTGTCTTCAGGTCATGTCACGTCATCCTGCTTAATGGACTGAAATGGACCCTTGTTCATTTATTTTTTAAACCCTAGAATGAAGCATCTAATGAGAGTTCCTTGATTCTGCACTGCCACTTTAAATTAAGAATTTGAAACTAACTTTGAAGTTAATATTTTTACGCAATGCAAATGTGGGGCATGTCCACTTTTCAATAGCTGTCAACATAGTACATTATTGAAATATTTGTTCTAGTTCATGTTTTAGCATGTTATTCACTCTTGCTCAGAGTGCTGACTGTAAAAGCACTGTAAAAAGGTGTCTTCCCACCCATTAGAATATAATCAGAGACTAATTACGTCAAGGTGTTTGAAGACAATGAATGCAGATCACAGCCCACAGTCTCACCCAATTACACAGCAATTACAGCTCATTATCAGCTGGGATGCCTTTCACGTTTCTGGTGAGCTGTCCTGCCTCTGAACTAATATGACAGATAATATCGCAAAGGTCACATTTGAATGGTGTTACAAAGTGTATTTATAAAGCATATTTAAATATTGAAATCATTACAGCAATAGCATGTTCTGGAAGCTTCTACACAATGTTATATGTAGCAATTTATTTTTTCCTTTGCTTTAATGGTATTTTGTTAAACAACACAAAAATGGCCTCAAAAGTATTTGCTTAAAATGTCAAACCAATTGTCATCTGCAAATAAATTATGTTAGACCTTTTCTCTAAAAGTGCCCAATTACTTATCTTCATTTTGAACACCATATTTGTTTTATAGCTTCAGACTTTTTTGTTAAAAGGATAGTTTACCCAAAAATGAAAATGTACTCACCTTCAAGTTGTTCCAAACCTGTATGAGTTTCTTTCTTCTGTTGATCACAAAAGAAGATGTTTTGAAGAATGTTGGTAAGCAAAATGTTGCTGGTAGCCATTGACTTTCATAGTATTTTCTTCCCATACTACACACAACATCAACTCTTACACACAATCTTCAAAACATCTTCTTTTGTGCTCAACTCAGAAACTTAACTGTGAGTAAATGATGACAGAATTTTCATTTTTGGGTGAACTATCCCTTTAAATGTTTGGTTTGAAAGGTCTATTCATGCTGTCTTTATTTACATAAATGCCACTTAGTTTGGCCTTTTTGTAAAATTTGGTTTAAGTACCTCTTGAGGCCACTGAATATAAACTGGCTCTGGTGTCTCTGGTGTCTTTGCTTTGCAGAGCAAAATATGCTGAGCATTTAGTTCTTTGAAAAGTTTAATTGGACATATTATGTTTCTGATGCAACCTGCTCAGCAAGTTACTGCAACATTCCTGTCTGTTTAACAAACACCAAACTGCTTCCTCCTGAACTGAAAGCAAGAATAAAGATAAATCTCTTATAACACTGGAGAAAAATAGCAACAAAACGCATGCATTAATATACTATATCGACTTACATAATTCCTTTAGCCATTCTTAATAAAGCACTGATATTGATTATTCAGCTACATATTGGTAAACGTTTGTGGGTCAGTAAGTTGAAGTTTTCAGTATCGTAAAAGAGAATAATAAAAGAAAAATCATTGACCCATCATGATCATGTGGCTTAATTAAATGTCAGGTGGCTGCTCTGTCAGTGTTATACTGTTTTGTTCTTCATTAGAAAATGCAAATATGAAACAAATAAAGAAATTGAAGAATACTACACTTTTTTAGAAAACAGCTAAACATTAAAATGAAAAATGAATAATCTATTCCACCTTATACTGTGGATCTGGGTGATTTAGTAACTTTAGGCATAAAAACAACAAACTTGTCTAACTACCAGTGTTGCCATGTCCTCTCATTATAAGCGACTTTGGGCTTCTTCTTTCTTGCAGTTGTTTCTAAATGTGGCCATAGTGGGATGCGCTTTTTTTGGGGGGGGGGGGGGATTATTTATACAATACAGTCACATATTTGGGTCAGTGCTAGTGCTTGGCCCACCTACTGTTCAAGACATAATATTATTTGTCCTCTTGTAGACTTTCCTGGTCCCCTACACCAAAACCAGAAATTTATTAACTGATTTAAATGGACACTCATATATATAAAATATTTGAATTATTTTTGGATTTAGTTTATATGGTCAAGATGCTTGTTTTTCTAGTGAGATCTGGCAATACCCCTGTTACGCGTGTAAGCCAAGGAGACGCACGACGAAGGAGTAGAACAAACAAAAGTCTTTTATTAATAATCCACAGTAGAATTCCAGGAGCAAGGAGTAGCAAAACACATGAGGCAAACGTAATAGCAGACAAAGAGAGGAGGGAGAACACAGGCTTTAAATAATCAACGTAATCAGGGGGGAACAGAAACAGGTGTGGAGCTAATTAACCAATAAGGGAACAGAGGAAACTGGGCCAACATGTAACAACCCCTAGCCACACCACCAAATATTTAAAGGGGTCATATGACTTTGCTAAAGAGAACATTATTTTGTGTATTTGGTGTAATGCAATGTGTTTATGCAGTTTAAGGTTCAAAAAACATTATTGTTGCTCCTCTATGCTCTGCCTTTCTGAAATGGGCCGATTTTTACAAAGCTCATCGTTCTGAGAAGCGAGGCATGCTCTGATTGGCCAGCTATCCAGTGCGTTGTGATTGGCCGAATACCTCAAGCATGAGACGGAAATGCCCCTCGCCGTATTGTGATGCTGTGTCCCGGCACAATGACACAAAAACAATAAAACCCATTATAAATGAGGCATTTGTTGCATTCATTGAGGACATAATTACTGATTATAATGACTATAAGGCCCCAATCACACCGAACGTGTTTTTTAAAATTGTTTTCTGTTGGCAGTGAGCATTCTGCACGCTGTTTATGCGCCCCGGGCTCCTCGCGTTTTTGCAGGAGCGATCTGAGCTCTTAAAGTTGGAAAAAAAGCAACTTTGAGCAGAAAAGCGCCCCACTTCATCTATTTTTTTTTTCCATTGTCCAATCGAATAAATGGAGAGGCAGGCTTTTCCGTTGTTTACCGTTGCTTTACCATTTACATCTAGCAAGTTTGCGCCTGCAATAATGGATGAGAAACTTGTGGTGTCTGTCGCGGGTTTTACCCGGAGCTGTATTTTTTATTGTTTTTTGTTAATATGACTGTTTACTTAACAGCAAAAAACAAAGATTTTAGAGTGCTATAATCCTTTGATTAGACTGACAGGACAGCTGATTTGGTGGTTGCCTAGCAACGTGAAAAAACGCAGCGGTACACCTCATGTTTTCAGAACTAAAAAAAATGGGTCCTTATACTGTCTTTTTACGTGCCGCGTAAACATTACCATGTCTGCATTTGTGATTGGAGAAACGACAAACAACACTCTACACTGCTTAAAACTCACGTTTGAATAGTCTGTGGCAAATTCTTCAAATAAGAAAACAATGTCCTTGCAAAGTTGGAATTGCCCCAATTTATAGAAACAGCCTTCGTTCTACTCCCAGGTTCAGGAAATAGTCCTCCTTAAAATCCGCTGCACACACTCTAATATTTAGGTTGAACTGTTCTGGAACAGTGTTGTAAATACAACTTAATCACTGATTTCTAGTTGTGTCCTCTTTTGGAAGCCCAAACAAAGTAGTTTCGCTTTCACAACGAAACATACAGCATCTCCAGGACATGGCGCCAGCAGCAGCAACAATACTACAGCAAGAATAAAAATCACGCCCTCTTTCTTTGCGTATACATTTGGGTGGTGTTTTGCAAATCTTCCCACACTGACATTGACATGTGGGGGCGTGTTTGAATGAGCCGTTTTAGGAGGGCGTGGTCGAGTCTTAACTTTTATAAAGAATATCTCTTTGGTTATGAGAGTTTAGTCTTTGCAACTTCAGGGATCTTATCCATGCACAAACAGCTTGTAACACTCCAAAGAGAAAGGAAAACTTGAAATCGCATCATATGACCCCTTTAAAAATTCTTTGTTGCTGTGCAAATATATAAACTTCTTGGTTATAAATAATTATTTTAAACTCAATACAGTTAAAAAAGAAATCAAGGAACATGACTTCATGAACCATGATTAACATAATGAATTCATCCGTTTTTTGTCATTTCTAATGCAAATTTTTACTCTTTCTCCTACAGTTAAAAGAAATGGATTGACATGAAAGGTTAAATGTTTTAGCATGCTAACTATATTTAAATATTGATGAATGCTATATTCCACGTTTACGTCATGCACACAGCTAGGTATATTTGAATACACTCTTAAGAATAAAGTTTCCAAAAGGGGATTTTCACAGTGAAGCAATAGAAGAGCCATTTTTGGTTCCCCAGTGCCTTTCAGTGAACAGTTATTAAAAGAACCATTTTTTCAAGAACAGTTTTCCACTATAAAGAACGTTTTATAGTATGTTAAAGGTTCCATAAATGTTATGGAACCATAGATACCAATAAAGAACCTTTATATTTAAGAAGTAGTATATGTTATATATCTCTTGTAGCATTCAAAGTCTTACAATCTTACAACCTGCAACTTATCCACCAACACCCACGGTTACTGTATTAGTGCTCTGTATCTATAGCAACACTCTTTCTAATGACTGCCTCGCCTCCCACGGTGGTCTCACGGCAACTGTCACTAAGCAACACTACCTCACTCACTCCTACATGTGTGTGAGAGAGAGAGTGGGTGGGAGGAGTGGGAGGAATGGGGAAAAGGAAGATGTGAGATGCAAGATGACAATTTTATGAGCAGATGTTATAGCAGCATTCCCAGAATAAAACAGCACTACAGGTTTGTCATTGCATGTAGGCAGCAGATGCCAGATTGGGCTAAATTAAGCCAATTTATAAACTAGTATTAAAGTAAAACAGAAGTAAAGCTAGTTTTAGTGCATGTGGTTGCTCAAACCTCTGTGATATAACTGGCAGCTTTCATTGAGAGGAGGTTCATGGAATTTACATTTATGCAATTGCAGGTTTCAAGCCACATGACAGCTAGAACTACAAAACCAGTAGAAACCCAGTTAAAGTCTATAAACTAATATTGTGTATGTTTGAAAAGTTTTTTCAGACCGTGGAAATGTGATGCCATCTAGCAATCAATATTTGCAAAGAAAATAATTACATCAAATGCAAATGCTTGAATAAATACACTTAGTCTTGATAGTGAAACTAAAATTTGTTTTCTGTCAATTATTTCTTCTCATGTCATTCCAAAACATGAATGACCTTCTTTCTTCCATGGAACACAAAATAATATAATTTAATGAATATTTAGTTAAGGAATTCAATACATGACTGTATATTGTGTTTAAATGCCTAATAAAGCATGCAGGACTATCAGCTAAAAAGTGCATGTGAGTCAAGTTTAATAGTAAAATTGTAGTGGCCACCATTGCTCTCCAGTCCAGTAGGTGGCAGAATTGTTCACCGGCTTTTTCTGTCATTTCTATGTAGCAATGTAAAAGGTGTATTTCCATCACCTACTGAACTGGAAGGAAGTGCTGGATGGCGCACAGAAAAATAACGATGGCCCTTACGATTTTACTATTAAAATTGCCTAAATACCATTGTTGGGAGTCATGCAGGTCTGGAACAACATGAGTAAATAATGAGAGAATTTTCATGTTTGAACTATTCCTTTAATAATAGCACCTTCATGTTGTTCCAAACTTCATGTTGTTCCTTATGCTGAACACAAAGAAAGATATTTTGAAGAATTTTGAAGAAACAAACAGTTGTTGGTCGCCATTGACCTCCATAGTAGGAAGTCAATGGGGACCATCAACTGTTTGATTACAAGCATTCTTAAAAATATCTTCTTTTATGTTCAACATAAAAAAGAAGCTCATACAGGTTTGGAATGACGAGGGTGAGTAAATGATGACAACATTTTCATTTTTGGGTGAACTATCCCTTTAAGCATCTGTTTTGTCTCAGATGTTTCTCCTAAAAATATGAAGACGCAAATGTGACAATTCTTGTACAGTTGAGTGCTATAAAATGATTTTGTATTGTTTGGCTTAGATGATTATGAATATGAGAAATGGTTTGAGTTTGTATTTACATTTCTTTTCGGCCTTATTCATTTTGCCAAATATGAACTCAATCAGACATTTCTGAGATTTTTTAAACGTGAGATTACTGGGGTGTTTTTCTCAAGAGGAAAAAATGTTAAAAGCTGGTTCTCGTTTGAGAAACAATTAAGATATCTCATTTATGATTTTGCTTTCCTATGGGTACAGCTGCCACAGTACAGCTCAAAAGGCAATTGCTGTATCTTCCTTTCCCCCTTCAATCTTTTGTTCACTCCATACAAATACAGGAAACCACCCATATTAGGGGTGGAAATTACAACAGACCAGTGAAATGGAGAGAGAGGGACACTGCTTTTTATGACCATCATAGACAATTACCACAAACACCTGTGTGAAAAACTAGAAAAAGACGATAAATATAAAGCATTGCAGGAGATCCTTAAGCTGATTGGCCAGAAACTCCAGCCTCAGTGACATATCCGGTCACTCTTTCCGAGCTACTGACTTCAGTGAACTACACCAGCGCACTTTGTGTAATGTAAATAAAGGGAGGGAGAGAGAATAGGAGGAGGGAGGGTTTAAGCACTGCCATGTGACTTTGTGGTGGTGACCTCCTGACAGTCGGTCATAACTGCAGAACGACTCTAAAGCCACAAAGTTCAGTGTTTGGTGAATTCCAGGAGGTTTCAGCGACTCCTTGCCAAATTTGGACTTGAAGGAAGCGAAACCTTCCTCACGCTCTCAGGGTGGATGTTCATGGGTTTATGCACCTATTTGGGTCTTTCTAGTAAATGTGGTAAGTGTACAGTTAAAGTTTCCTTTTTTATTTAATCCTAACATCTGCTGTTGTGTTATAAGGCTGTTAGGTTTCTGTTTTCCTTCATACAATAGAGGGCAACAGGATTGTATTGTGCTTTTGTACAAACTGGCCCGTTCTGGACAGGTGTGTAATGGTTACCTGTTGTTACATGTGATAAACAGCAAAACAAGGGTTATTTGCATCCATTGCCAAAGTGTCTTTGTGTGAGCTTGAGAGAGTGAGAAATCATTTAACAAAAACGAGAATAGTTTCGTAAGACGTCTGAATTGCAGTACATTGGCATTATATGATAATATCTTGCCTTCAGTAACCTCCTCTGACTTAGTCATACAGAACAGGAAGTTGCCTGCAGTGATTCAGAAGTACCCACACACTGTCCTGTCAGAAAGCTGTGTCAGGAATATGAGTTCAGATCACATGTTGTTGTGTTTCCCATGGCAAACCTAAGGGTCAACGCCTCTGCACTGGGATGACTGACCCTGTGAACTGAGCTCCTGTGTCAATCGACTGTTTGTTCTTATTCTGTAATTTCTTATGCAGTGGTGTTTGCAAACTCTAACACAAAGTATTAAAAGTCAGTGTGTAACTTGTTTGTGCTACCAGCATAAATGATACCTCAATGTGTGTGGATTGCTGAGGAGAAGTATGTTATTACTTTTCCAAGCAACTAGGGAAAAAAACAAAAAAAACATTAAATTACATTGAATTGACAGGATGTAAGCCATATCAAGTGAACGTCATAAGTAGGCATAACAACAACCTAGAACATCCTAGCAATACCCTAGCAATCAAACAGAATACTAGCACCCACATAGCAATGTACTAACAACCATTGTTATGCCACCACAAAGCAATGCTCTGGTAACTACATAAAGCCACTTAGTGTCTTGATGGTGAGTTTTAGACTGGAAAACACCGCTTGCATTTTCTTCAGAAAACATAGGAATCTATTTAGTTACTTTGGTATGAAGGCCCCCGAGTGAGATTGCATAATTGTTGTCATTATGTGTGCTGCGTATGTTTGGCGGTACATGTATCAATCAAACACTTTCACAATCAGTGGTACCCTGCAGGATAAGTGAGTCACTTATGGCAGCGGAAGTCATTAAGGATGAGAGCTGTTGTGTGAGGAACAGAATATGAGGAGGTGTCAATAGTGTAGAGTCGAGGTGAAAACAGGTTGATGCCACAGATGTGAAACATGCCAAAACTTCTCACATGACAGGTACAGAAGTCAAAAACAGAAGTTTATTTGATAGGAAATTCACTACTGCATTTCAAGTTTCAGATAGCACGTACTGATTCATTTTTGAGTTTTAATAGATTGTTTGAATATAAACTATGATCTTTGATGCAGGAAGCCAAGCTCTTACTAAGGCATCAACTTGTGTAACTCTCTCTAGTTACAAATCTCAAGTATAACTAGAAATGCTCTAATTTTCATGGTGTGATAATTCTGGGAAAGCCTGGGGCTTGTTTAGGACATTTGCCCTGTTTAAAGCTTTCCTGAAAGTCAAAATGCTAAGTCAGTGGAAAATAAATAATGTCATGAATTCCTGAGTTGCTTGAGATTTTTATCTTATCCTCTCATTATGGGGGCGTTCTTGACTCAGAATTATTATCTCTCTCTCTATCTCTCTCTCCTCTCTCTTTTTCCCTCTCTCTCTCACCCACCCCTTTCAGTGAGGAGGAAACCCAGAGTTCAGCTTCACGTCCCTTTTCAGACAGTTCCAGCAGTAAATCTCCTTACGTGCACAGCTCTGACCGTTACGGGGACAACAGCTGTGGCCCCCCAGGCCCTCGGGTGCCTTTTGTGCCCCCTCCAAGCCCAGCCAGCCTCGCCTGGGCACAGCGTACACGTAACCAACCAGCTAGCCTGGCCCTACGCAAGCAAGAGGAAGAAGAGAACAAGAGGTGCAAAGCCCTATCAGACAGTTATGAACTCTCTACAGACCTACAAGACAAGAAGGTAAGGCATGCAAAAACAGAATCATGATTCATCATGATCACAGTCTATTGAAGCAAATATAACCGATGAAGGTGTTGCTGTGCAGGTGGAGATGCTGGAGAAGAAATATGGAGGTTACTTCGTAAGTAGACGAGCAGCACGTACCATCCAGACAGCATTCCGTCAATATCGTATGAACAAGAACTTTGAGCGCCTGCGCAGCTCAGCTTCTGAGAGCCGCATGACACGGCGCATCATCCTTTCCAACATGCGACTGCAGTACTCGTTTGATGACCGACAGCCTCAACCTCCCCCCCCAACTCACTACAGTCACAGTCCAGGAATGGGTCCTCCGCATTCTCCAACCTGCACCACAGAGCCAAGCTCCCCATCACGACCGGAATACACCCACCTAGAGGACTCCTTCTCAAAACAAGTCAGTACTCAGTTTGACTGTATCTGAACTGTCCCCAACATTGGATGCTAATGTACAGACTTCATATCTAGCTTAACCAGCGAGATGTTTTTGGTCAACTAGTTTCACGAGAAAGACTGCTGGTCAAAGTTCTGTCTACCTGTCTGACCTGGTCTTTTCAGTAGGGTAGTGTCCACAATTTGCCCATATGTGAACCTTATGTGAACAGACAGTTTAAATTATTTTGTTTTGTATTAAAGCAAGATTTTCATCAGCAGATATATTCCAAAACTGTCAGATCATGGCCAGATAATGCTATGTAAAAATGCCTATCCTGTGGTTCCTATGCTCTTGTAAAAAATGTGCAAAAATTGTTCATGTAGAGGTACAACTTGTTACTGGGGCAGTACCCTTAAAGGAACAACTTTATTTACCTCTAAAAGGTTACTTGAAGGTACTAATATACACCTTCTCTAGGATTACAACAGTGTCCCTGGGAGAGTACCTTTAAAGATACAACTTCGTTCATTATATACCAGCCTGATCTCATGGCAATTCGTACATATTTTACAAAGTGGCTAATTGTTACGATTTGTACGTTTTCTGTGAGGGATAGGTTTAAGGGCAGGGTTAGGGGTGGTCGTTTCATACGTATTTTACAAGGTGGCGAATTCGTTGGAATATGTATGAAAACACTATCCCTAACCCCGCCCTAACCAGTGAGATTGGGATGGTTGATGAGTTACAACAGTATCTCCCAGGGACACTGTTGTAACCCTAAAGATACAATTTTTGTACAGTTTGACTGACAGTAATTGTTTCTTTGTACCCAAGGTGAAGTCCTTGGCCGACTCCATTGATGATGCCCTAACGTGTCGACCACGCCGAGATGATTCCCAGGAAGGTATAGGGGACGGAAGTGGTGTTGTAGATGACTTCGGCGAGTGCATATGGAGTAGCAACAGCCACGTATCCTTACGAAGAGGTCTTGGAGACAGGGATCGAGGAGGTACAGGGGGCTTGAGCATGCATGAAGACAGCACAGCCACCTCCTACAGTGATGTCACGCTTTACATGGATGACGGTCTACCTTCCTCACCGCTTTCTCTAGACCGGGCCCCTAGCAGCACAGACACTGAGTTCTGGGGGGGTGTTGGAAGCGGGGTAGGTGGTAGGGAAGATAGCCGTGACACAGAAGGAGGAGGAAGCAGCAATAGCCGCCGAAGCACACCTTGCACAGAGTGCCGTGATTACCGTTTACGGGGAGGTCACTTACCGTTACTTACGATTGAACCACCTAGCGACAGCTCAGTGGACATGAGCGACCGCTCAGACCGAGGCTCCCTTAGCAGACAACTAGTCTACGAGCAGGACTCAGCGGGAGGGTCACCTCAAGGGACACTAAAGCACAACCCAAATGCTCGTTCAACATCCTCGACAGCTGCACAAGGTCAAACACGTCCAGCTAGCCGTTCGATACCATCACATATCCCACACCACATGGCTCACCATCATCACCATCACCACCACCATCATCATCACCAGTACCCCGACACCCCTTCGTCCTCCTCCTCTCCTCAACAGCCCCCAACCACACCGCTCTCATCCTCCTCTTCAGCACCACTGCCTCCTGGTGGCTTGGAGCAGCAGTGCTGCTCAGATGGTGATAATGACTCACTCAACTCCACCACAAACTCTAATGAGACCATTAATTGCAGCTCAGGCTCCTCTTCAAGGGATAGTCTGCGGGAGCCCTTGCCCCCATTAGGGAAGCAGACCTACCAGAGAGAAAGTCGGCACAGCTGGGACTCTCCTGCCTTTAACAACGATGTAGTTCAGAGAAGACAATATCGCATCGGACTCAACCTCTTCAACAAGTAAGAGAAAACGAAACACTGCCTCTTATATACAACACTCACCACCATTTAATAGCAAGCCAGTGACATTACAAATCAAATCTGTTTGAAACACGAATAAACTATACTAATGTTTTTGAACTACAGGAAACCAGAAAAGGGTATTCAGTACCTAATTGAGAAGGGCTTTGTGTCAGACACACCAGTGGGCATCGCTCGCTTTATCCTGGAGAGAAAAGGCCTGAGTCGCCAGATGATTGGAGAGTTTCTTGGAAACAGACAGAAACAGTTCAACAAAGATGTATTGGAGTGAGTCCATGAAATAAATCCTCTAAAAAGACGTGAAATTGTTCAAAGGTTTAGACTTTTAGAAAATGACAAATGTTTAAATAAATGTTTCAGAAAGGTTTTCTTTGAAAAAAAAAAAAATTAACAACTTTTACCAGGTTTTTGAGCATACTGAGTATAAATGTAGGCATACATTTTAGATGAAGTGTACAATATAATACACTTGATTTAATTTGCAGTGCAACCTTTTTCAGGCCAAGGACCTATTAATGGATAGAAAGACTGGGGACCCTGTTGCATAAATGTGTAAAATTATATATGCTGCATTTTAGGAAGTATTATTAATAACACCCCCGGTTTCATAGACAAGGCTTAAGTCTAGTCCCAGACTAAAATGCATGTCTGGGCTGTTTTAACTGAAAGAAACTTGCACTGACTTATCTTCAAATATGTAAGTTTCATTGTTTTGTCTCAAGATGCACACCATTAGTTTTTTATTTTATTATTTTTTTTAATCTAAGTCATGTTTATAAAAGCTACTTAAATTTCCCAATTGAACTATGGTTTAATCCTGAATTAAGCTAAGCCCTGTCTGTGAAACCGGGCCTTAATGTACTTACTGTCAGGCTTTAGGATGCTTAAAATACAAATCCATTAAAATAATAATTATTGTTGTACATATACTTACAGTACATTTTTAATTTTAATACATTATTTTTGTCAAAATGAAATATTTAGCTTTTTAACTTGTAAGCTGTGATTGACTAATAATTCACTTTTGTTCCATGCATGTTTTATTTTTTGAGATCAAACAATAATTGGTGAATTCCTTTGGGGTTGCAGAACCCAAAGACCCTTTCAATGGAGCAACACAATATTCTGAACATGAAAAGCACAGAAAATTAAGACAGACATATTTTGCTTTTTCTTGATCCACATATATGTTTTGGCCTGAGCATGTATAGAGGTGTAACATTTCTTCCACTATTGTTTTTTTCTCAGTTGTGTTGTGGATGAAATGGACTTTTCGGGAATGGATCTTGATGATGCCCTGAGGAAATTTCAAGCACAGATAAAAGTCCAAGGAGAGGCCCAAAAAGTGGAAAGATTAATTGAGGCATTCAGGTATGTGATAGTGCTTAAAAAACACTTAGTACTTCACATTCATTAAATTACGTGAGTGGCTGTGGGTTACAATGATTTTAACAGAATTAAGGGGCCTTATTTAAAGAAAATTGCTATTGATGTGTGGTCAGAATTGCACTTACAGAGTTGCGGCTATTTTACAGTGCTATCACATATGGCTCATTCCATCAGATTTCAGATCTGGAACAATGTGTTTATAAAACATGTTTTATCCTCAATATTTGCACTCAAACACTATTTGTCTCTCTGCATCTGTCTTGCAGTCAGAGGTATTGTGTTTGTAATCCAGCACTGGTAAGACAGTTCCAGAACCCAGACACCATCTTCATCCTAGCTTTTGCCATCATCCTCCTCAACACAGACATGTACAGCCCCAATATCAAAGCAGAGAGGAAGATGAAGCTGGACGACTTCATCAAAAACTTGAGAGGTGGTGTTCAAATCTCTCTCTCAAACTTCACACACTGGCACTTACATAAGTGGGCAACCACAAACACACTCTCAACCTGCTCTTAAATGTTGCACGTAATTGTCAGGGATTTTGCAAGTACACTAAAAATCTCTTCTTGTGTGCATGTCATTTTTTTTCTCTCTCTTTCTCAGGAGTGGATAATGGTCAGGACATCCCACGTGACTTACTGGTTGGAATCTACCAGCGCATTCAGAAATGGGAACTGAGGACCAACGATGACCATGTATCTCAGGTCCAGGCGGTGGAGAGAGTCATAGTGGGCAAGAAACCTGTGAGTTTTACTGAGGCGTCTTTGAATTTATGATTCTTTTTTTGTTTAGAATCTTTGAGACCTGATTTGCTACTTTGAAGGGTTCTAAATGTAAACATCTGCTCTGTGTGTAGGTTCTGTCTCTGCCCCACCGCAGACTAGTGTGCTGCTGTCAGCTCTATGAAGTCCCGGACCCCAACCGTCCTCAAAGGACTGGTGTTCACCAGAGAGAGGTCTTCCTCTTCAACGATCTGCTTGTGGTAATGTCAATAACACATATCAATTATCCATGCATACAAAATGAATTGGTCCCAAGTATCTTTAGCAACATCTCTTCGGTATGCTTGAGTATTGTAAAGTTAATACACATTAAAATCCTTAGTTGGTATTTTTTTTGTTATTACATTGCAAGGTTACAAAGATCTTCCAGAAGAAGAAAACCTCCGTAACATACAGTTTCAGACAGTCCTTCCCTCTGGTGGAGATGCAGGTTCACATGTTCCAGAACTCCTGTAAGATTTCAAGTTGCTTAATTTTTAGTTTTTCTTTGTTTGGAGTAATGTTTTCAAAAAATAAAAAATAAATCTTATGCTCACCAAGACTATATTTATTTTCTCGAAAATACAGTAAAATGCCGTAAAACAGAAATATATTACAATTTAAAACCTCTTTTTTCTATGATAATATATTTTAAACTGTAATTTAGTCCTGTGATGTAAAGCTGAATTTTCAGCATCATTACTCCAGTCTTTGTTGTAGAATTTTCCTTGTTCAAAAATGAATTGCTAGAGAGATTTTGAAGCCAGTAGACTTTATTGACCATACAACAAAGTTGAGTTACAGTTTGCAAAGGTAACTTCCGATTGTCTGTGTTACTCATGTATATATGTGCCTGAAGCGGTTCCACAGTATTCCATATATGCTCCACTGTATTTTGGGACCGCCATCTTTTACCATATATGTGTTAGTCTTTTCCATATATGGGTTTTTCGAACTTAAAATAGCAATCCTTAACAGACAGACTAATAATAGAGACTAATAATAGTAGATAATAGTAGAATAGTTTTCTTCTTAGAAATAGGCATAATTATATGCATTATATTAATTCAAGATTGATAAAAATCTTCTACATCTTCAGTGTCTCATGATCCTTTAGAAATTATCCTAATATGCTTATTTGCTGCTCAAGAAACATATCTTACTATTACCACAGTTAAAAACAGGTGTACTTCTTAATATTTCTGTAAAAACCATGCTAAATTCTTTCAGGATTCTTTGATGAATAAAAAGATTGAAAGTTGACACTTTTGATCAATTTAATGCATCCTATTGAGACTTTTGAACAGTAGTGCATTTAAAAAAAGAATATTCCGACTACCCAGGTTTAAGTTACAATTTTCTCAAAAAACTTTTTAATATTTTTATTTATAGAGACCTGAAAAAGTCATGGAAATATCTATAGTGAATATAAATTGTATTAGTTCTATGCTGCTCTAAAACACCTATTACAATACTACCAAAATATATATATTAATATAAAAAATTGGAATGTGACATTGCTATTTAGGAACCCTGAATAAACATTATGTGTTTCTCTCTCTCCCAGACTATCCTCATGGTGCCAGACTAACGTCAGCTATCCCGGGCGGCGAGCGTAAAGTTTTGATTGTGTTCTCGGCCCCTAGTCAACAGGATCGCACACGCTTTGTCAGTGATCTGAGGGAGAGCATTGCTGAGGTCCAGGAAATGGAGAAATACAGAGTGGAGTGTGAGTACAGCGCCCTCTACTGCTCTCATAAATTAACTACACTTTATTTTAAGCCCCTCTACTGTTGGTTTACTACAAAATTAACATTATAGATTGACAGTGACCCTATATGGTCAACCCCATGACTCATAAAAAAGGCATAAGGTGCGTTCGAGATGCACTACACCCAGCCTGCCACTGGCTGGCGAGAGCAGCCGCTTGCAGTGTGTCGTCATCAAGGCTCTCGCAGCCGATTTTGAGCAACTGCAGCGCCTGACCTCAGCGGCTGGTCTTGTATTGCTCTTGCGGTACTGTGATGGCACAAGTGATCGTAAGGCGGCTGCTGTGAAGATCAAATTCAGACAAATGTTCTAACCAGAATGCATTGCTTTTGTCAGGCGGCAGCCGGTTTTTTGCGGCACCGCATGAAGTCGAACGCACCTACAGTAAACAAGATAAAATAGCTTTTAGAATGTGCACAGACAAATTACTTGATGCAGGAAATGTTTTGCCTGTTTAGGACTAGGTCTGATGTTTATTTTTTGTCCACCTGCAGCTGAGTTGGAGAAGCAGAAGGGAGTAATGCGGCCCAGCCTGCTCACCAACAGCATTATGGCAGGAGGAGTGGGTGGGGTCAAGAATGAAGTGGTGAATGGCACTATGGGAAGGCCTAGTCTGGATGACAACTATTCACCAGGAGAGGGCCTCAAACGTACTGCTCTCAGCTCCTCACTGAGGGACCTGTCTGAATCAGGTGAGAAACTTTTCTGTGACTGGCAACCAACTTATTTATGATAATTTAATACCATGCTACATTTGGGGCAAGTATAAATTTTTAAAAAAGAAGTGGCTTATATATATATATATATATATATATATATATATATATATATATAGATAGATAGATAGATAGATAGATAGATAGATAGATAGATAGATAGATAGATAGATACAGTATATAATTTATTTATTTTTTCCCCCAAATATTTAAAAAAAGAAAATTGGATTTATTTTAGGCGAAATTGTAATTTTTGGGTGAGATTTTGAGGTTAAAAAATAATCTCAACATTTGCAGACACCAACAAGAAAGTACTATTTCTAATAACACTGACTGCCATTACACTCACACATACACACACAATGCAGTTGTGACTGACATCTGCTAACTGGGTAACAGGGAAACGTGGCCGCAGAAACAGCGTTGGTTCCCTTGACAGTACAATGGAAGTAAGTCTGAGTGAAGCAGAGGTCTGTATCTTTAGCTTTAGTCCCCAAACCCGAACCACCCGCATGTCTGCCTGGAATTCCCACACAAAACACAGCGCCATCTTGCATGTGTCCTAACCATAGACACAGAGACATGTGTGTGCATCTTGTGTGACCATGTGTGGTCTGTGGAATGTTAATGTACACGTGACTGAGGCGATGAATCAATAACATCAGTCATTGAGACTGCATGAGAAGATCTGAAGTCATCCGGGACATTGTTGAATATCTTGTAGATTTTACTCCGGGACATCAGGACTGGAAGACATCTCATTGACCCAGAATTAAAGCATGACATTGATATACGTCAAAATATGTCTTTATTCTCTTATGGTTTTGTTGTGCATTTATTGTTTTGGAGGTGGTTTGTGCATTTTTGTTTGGTATGTGCAGTGTTATGCATGGACTAGTGACTGTGTTATATCAGTTCTGTTGATTTTTATATTGAGGCCTACTTTATATTAGGTGTCCCTCATCAATCTAAGCCAGTATGAAATCAAAACAGACCTTTTTAATGCACAGACATGGTTGTATTGTACATGATTCATCAAAATTATGATTTACACATGAAACAGCATCGATCAAATTAAGTTTTTTTTTAATAATGGGGCTCAGCAATTAAAGGGATACTCCACCCCAAAATGAAAAGTTTGTCATTAATCACATACCCCCATGTCCTTCCAAACCCATAAAAGCTTAGTTTGTCTTCAGAACACAATTTAAGATATTTTGGATGAAAACCGGGAGCCCAGAAAAGTATAAAAAACATCGTCAGATGAACTCGTGTGTGCGGCGCGGCTGACACAGAACAGCGTACTCTGCTTTCGTCCAGCAGATATTCTCCAAAATGGTGCTACGCTGACACAGAGGAGACGAATTGATGAATAAAGTCTTTTTTTTTTCTTTGTGTACAAAAAGTATTCTTGTAGCTTCATAATGTTACAGTTGAACCACTGATGGCAAATGGACTATTCTGAAGATGTTTTTTATACTTTTCTGGGCATTGACAGTGAAAATTGTTTGGCAGTCAATGGGACAGTCACAAGCCTCCTGGTTTTCATCCAAAATATCTTAAATTGTGTTCTGAAGATGATCGAAGCTTTTACGGGTTTGGAACGACATGGGGGGGGGGGGGGGGTAAGTGATTAATGACAAAATTTTCAATATTGAAAATCAATAATGGGGCAATAGATACTGAAAAAAAAAAGTATTTTGAAGATTTTATTTTAGAATCATTATTTACACAATTGGTACATCCAAAATTGCAATTCTGCTTATTTATTTGTATTTTTAATTGATTATTTTTGATTATCAAATTGTGATTGATTAAGTCTGTCTACATGTTGAGAATCTATTTCACAGTTGATTTATTGATTTTCAAATGATTGATGTAGTATTTGAGGCCCCACATTAAATCATTTTCCATATCCGCTTTCTAAAGTCTTTCCAGTAAGCAAGCGACCTCCTCTTTTTTTAGTCTCATTTGAATATTCAGTTTTACTTGTCTGATTACAGAAGTAGAACGGGTTACAATGCTGTTTCATTTTGACTTGAATGGCAACTACACAGATGAGTAATTTCCTGTTAGCACATTACACAAAATAGAAATTAAATCCCACTTAGAAATCTAAACAGTGGCATTATTGGCATTCAGGACACGTAATAGATAGTTGGGTGCATGTGTTTGTGTTATTATGTTATGAATTATGATGCTGACAGAATGTCGTTTCATTACCCTAATCAACTCACCCCTGTTTTTCCTCCCCACCCACTGAAACAACCATTCTCTCTGTATCCTTTTACTATATTTTTCTTCTCTTTCTCATTTATTGCCTACATTTCCTTCTTGCTCCTATTTGCACACCCTCACTTTTCTCCTGAACCTTCGTTTTTGGTTCTGCCGTCCTGCTCTCTTTCCTCCTTTCCCCCAACTCTCTTTGTCTTAGGGTTCCATCATTAGCAGTCCGCGGCCTCACCAGCGTTACCCAGTAGCCACTGTGCTCCCGGGATGCTATGGAACAGAAGACTTCCGGCCTCACCGCCCCATCCTGAGCCCCGGAGTGGGGGTGGGGGGTGGGCCGGGGCAGCAACACACACCTGCGGTGACTGGCGCTGGGCCAGCCTCCAGCAGCACCGAGAGAGGAACGACTGGAATGGGGACTGGGAGCAACAGCAACAATACCGGATCCTTCCTGGGTTCCCTATTTGGGGGCAAGCGATCCAAAGCGCCGGGTCCTATTATCCCCCCGGGGCCACCCTACCCCGCCCCTGTGGCCCCACCGACTACAGGAGGGCCGCCGCCTCTGTCCCCGTCCTCGCTGTGCCCGGGAGAGGCCGGGGGGCCTTCCAAGATCCAGGCCCTGCACGCCCAGTACTGCCACACTACCAGCAACAGTGTCAGTGGGCAGCCTCCACCCCCGTACTACCACCACCATCGCTTTCATACACAGACCGTACCCTCGTCTGGGCAGCAGGGCCTCCATACTCTTCAGCGGGTCACCTTACCTCGACGGCCGCACCCCAACCCCTCCGCGCACTCCCCATACCAGCCGATCTCCCAGCATACTTTGCAGGGTCGCTACGGGAGCATGGGCAACATGGGCTCCGGCCTCCCTCCCCCCCTTTCTCCTCACTCCCCACTCTCCCCTCACCCACAGTTTGCGCTCTTCCACACGCAGCCCACACACTCGGCCAGAGGGGGCGCCATCAGCAAGCCGCCTCTCACGCTGTCACACTCGCAGCCGCACCCGCACGCACACTCCCATCCCGCCCACGTGCACACGCCGCACCCGGGCTCCCACCCCGTGCACCAGCCTCACTTCGTCTTCGCCAGCCCTCCTCCTCCGCCCTTCCCTGCTCCCACTCAGCCGCCTCCAGTCTCCGCGTCCGGCACTGTCCACCACGCGCCGCCGGCCGCCCAGTATCTGCCCCAGTATCCTCCGTTATCCTCCATCCCCCCTCCCCCCCTCCACTCCCCTTTACCCCCCCCTTCCTCCCCCCTTACCCCTCTTACGCCTCTCTCCCCTCTCCCCCCCCAGCACCAAGGCCCCCCTACACAGGCCGGGGGGCAACAAGGGCCCTCGCCGGCTCAGACTGGAGCCGTACCTGGGGGGACGGGCACGGTCGAACGCGCCAAATCCAAACCTACCAACCGGATCAGCACGGTAGTGTGAGCCGGGGGAAGTCGCGAGGCTGGGGGTCGCTGAAGGGTCCTTTGGTGGTTGGAGGGGGGACTGCCGCGAGGCTGGAGGAGGCGGGTGGAGGCAGGGCCAAAGGCGATAACAACACCAGTGGGAAAAAGAAACGCAGCCTGCTAAGGCTCTGCTACTTTCACCTGCGCTTCCCTCAAGTGTAACCGAAGGGACTTACCGAGCCAAAAAAGCACAAACAGCACACATGTGTCATACCGATAGTTGGAGGCTCTCAGGTAGATCAGTGCTGTGGGATATACACTCGACAACAATAACAAAAAACATATTTGCTTTCAGTTCGGCTGTTGTAGATGTCATTGATTTGGCGGTCGAGCCTAACCCCTTCTTGGCTACTTCTCCTTAAATCTCATATTCATACAAGAAGTAATTGACTAAAGCATGTAAAGAGATTACAGACATGTGGACATGCACACACAGACTTGAACATAAAACTGTCCACAGGCTTGCTTCAGTTGCATATAGCCATGAAGTTAGGGTAAAATGGTTGTTGGAGAAACTGTTAGCTTCACCTGGGAACCTGTTTAGGAAATGTGAAGATCAGAGACCATACAAATAATGCTGTGCTGGATATGAAGATCAAAGCACAGTACAATGATTTCATACATTCCACTAATCATTAGTCAATAGCATTTGCAAGATGCAATAATCTTTTCACTAAATTGATGTCCAGCTTCTACTTGCTAAATAATTTTAAATGCTCTATTGCTCTTTTTGTACACATCTATAACGGCGATATATTTGAGTGTTAATAGAGATATATCTACTAAGCAAATATCTTACACCCGGTATGATTGTTTGAAGTATGTCAGTATTGGCCTGACCTCTTCCACTCCCAAGTCTAGTCAGCTGTAAAAAGCCTTGTACTGTATGTGGATGTGCTGTTTGTAATCATCCTAGAACCACTGTCCATCAGAATTATTAACCTATGTATATAAAATTATACGAAAATTTATCACAAAATTATATATCAGTAATGTTATACGACACTTTATCTATGAACTTGTTCATACCTACAGTATGCACCAATAACATGTCTCAGAAAAATAATATCTATTTAAATAAGTTCCTAATTTGATCCATTATTCTGCTCATTTTGGTGAAAAATTCTTTATTAATGTCAATTTTATGTTAAATTCAAAGCATTGTGCCTAAAATCTAAACAGTTTCTCATGGCAGCATTATTTTTAGTCTACATTGTTACTTTTTATTTAACCGCTGGGTGTGATGATCATTATCACCCATGTCTAAATTCTAAGCTCATTTCTAGTAAAGTTGTCAAGGCCCCGAATGTGAAAACAAAAGTCACTTTATAAACGAATGGGTTTTCTGAACTATATTAAATTAATATATCTCTATTAAACAAAAAACATTTTCCAGCTGAAGTATTTTTACCTATGAGGGCTAGTGGCACAGTTTGAAGGAAACATTCCACGAAAGATTGTTGCCTCTCTATTTGTCATCAATCTTCATGTCTAAAATGCCTGTATTATGCAGTTTCCATTGGGTCCTTGCGTTAATACTGCCAATCATACTTTACAAGCCGTTTCTGATTATATTTTACGCTGTTATATGAATGTTTGCTATGATTTTCAATTTGAATGAATATAACTATTCTTCTTTTATGTTTTAAAAACTGCAGATGATATAAATTTGACAAAATACCAGAGATACTTGTAAATAGGAAACGTTTTCCCATGCTTTGACATTCAACAGTGAAGTGTCAAGGATGTGTTTTATTGTTATTGATGATTTTTATGGACAAACACACTTGTCTTTACAAGTGTCCTTGAATGTTGGAGACTTTGTTATGGGTATTATTTAATTTTTTTTAAACAGAAGTTGTGTACCAGTCATGATGTTTTTGATTCAGCTTTGTGTGCAGTTCATTTTTGGTTTGGGCAACCAGACGGCCTGTTTTGACCTGATAAAAACATACCGCCATACTTCCTGCTCTATTTCCTCTGTATGAACAATTGAGGAGAGGAGGAACCAGTATAACTGAATGATAACATTAATACAAGGATTTCAGTTTACCTGTATGAGAAATCAAGGTAAATTAGCCTTAAGAAAGGCCTTAGTGTAAGTACTGCTTGAAGATTTTGTTTGTGTGGATGCATAAAGTGATATACAAGTGCAGTTATATATTTCTGGACTGGGTTTAAATGCAGATGCTCAGTATTATTTGTCTTGATGTGATGCTCAGTTATTGTGTGTATGATATTTATGCCCTTTTGCTACCCTTTCAAAACGCCATCTCTTTATACGTTCTCCTGAATATGCTAATTACATACGATCAGCACTCCACAGTACTAAACAGCACAGTATAAGTGGAAATGGGGCTACAGTTACATACGGTTACGCACCTAACCAGATACCAATGTGAGATGAGAGAGAGTATAAAGATTAGAAATCCATAACTTATTAATTGCATTTATTTTTTGATTAATGATACCCATAATCTTTTTCATTAACTGTCCGTCTTCCCACTGTGAATTTTATTGCATGAGTATGTCTGTATTTACTGAGCTCTGTAACAAACTGTACATAGACTGTCATAGTATGATTTAATATTGACAGTGGAATGGAAAGTGTCAGAGGTGTATGTATGAGTGTGTGTGTGTGTGGGTGGGTGGGTTTGTTTGTGTGAATGTGTATGGGGAAGTGGCATTCAGTGTAGATGATTATTGCATATTTATTTTGATCCAAGATAATTAATTTTATCTGTAAACTTGTACAAGTGTGTATGTCAAAGCAGATTGAAGTGTAATTTTGAAAAAAAAAAAAAAAGGTATATGAAGTCATCTTATTTGTGTACAGATACTATATGAAATTAAGCAAATTTGGAGAGATGTGAATATTTATTGCCTAATATTATGAATAAAAATATACAAAGTGTCCTGACACAACTCACTGTTCTGTGTGTCTCATATATAAACATAATAATTGAGGCCAAATGAAAATGAATTTACTCTTAATAAAATTATTTTACCCTTATGTTGTTCTGATACCTGCATGACTTTCTTCTATGGACCACAAAACACAGATGCTAGTGTCTGATAGCCTCAATCACTATTCAGTTTCATTGTTTCCTTTTTCATGAAATGTTATTTAAATTATTTTTGGATGCTACCAATTATAATGTTGTTTATGTATTTAATGTTTTTTTTTTACTTGGAAATGGGCAAATACTGTAGATATCTATCTATCTATACAGTCATTGGCACCCTTGGTAAATATGATCAAAGAAGGCTGTGAAAATTAATCTGCATTGTTAATCCTTTTCATCTTTTATTTAACGAAATCACAAAAATCTAACCTTTCATTGGATAATAAGAATTTAAAATGGGGGGGGGAAATATCATTATGAAATAATTGGACACAATTATTGGCAGCCCTAGAAATTCTTATGAGTAAAATATCTCTGGAGTATATTCCCATTCATATTCACAATTTTGAGCACTCCAGGGTGATTATGAACATGAAATTATCCAGCCATGGCTTCCTGTTTCACAGAAATATAAACAGGAGGGAAAACAAAGCCCAAATTCCCTTAATCATCCATCACAATGAGTTAAACCAAAGAATATATTTCTGATGTGCAGCAAAAGATAATTGAGCTTCACAAATTAGTGAAGTGGCTTTAAGAAAAGAGCTAGAGCAGTGAAAATTCCCATTTCCACCATCAGGGCAATTAAGAATTTCCAATCAACATAAAATGTTAGGAAACTGCCTGGAAGAGGACGTGTGTCTATATTGTCCTAATACACGATGAGAAGGAGAGTTTGAGAGGCTAAAGACTCTCCAAGGACCACAGCTGGAGAATTGCAGAAAATAGTTGAGTCTCGGGGTCAGAAAATCTTTAAAAAATTAAATAAAATTGTCAAACAGCACCTACATCACCACATGTTGTTTGGGAGGGTTTCAAGAAAAATTCATCCAAATTCATCCCTATCATCCAAAAACAAACTCCAGCATATTCAGTTATCAGACACGACTGGAACTTCGAATGGGACTGGCTTCTATGGTCAGATGAAACTAAAAATGAGCTTTTCAGCAGCAAACACTCAAGATGGGTTTGGTGAACACAGGGATAAAAAGTGCCCCATGTGTACAATGAAATATACTGCTGTATTTTTGATGTTGTGGGCCTATATTTCTGCTGGAGGTCCTGGACATCTTGTTTAGACACATGGCATCAAATACCAACAGATAAAAAAATCAATAAGTGACTGACTCTGTTAGAAATCTTATAATGGGCCATGTTTGGATCTTCCAACCGTACAATAATCCAAACACAAACCTCAAAAACCAAGCTTCTGCTGGCCATTCCAGTCCTCTGACCTGAACCCTGTAGAAAATGAGTGAACTGAAGAGAAGAAGCACCAACATGGAGCTGTGAATCTAAAGGGTCTGGAGTGATTCTGGATGAAGGAATGGTCTCTGATCTCTTGTCAGGTGTTCTCTAACCTCATCAGGCATCATAGGAGAACATTTAGAGCTGTTAAACTGGCAAATGGCGGTTTCAAAAAGTATTGAATAAAAGGGTGCCGTTAATTGTGTCCAATGTGTATTAGAGAAAAACATTTATTTCATAATGATATTTCCCCCCATTTTAAATTCTTATTATCCAATGAAAGGTTAGATTTTTATGATTTTTTTTTAAATAAAAGATCAAAAGGATTAAAAATGCAGATTAATTTTCACAGCCATCTTTGATCATATTTACCAAGGGTGCCGATATTTTTGGCCATGACTGTATAAAGAGTAAAAGAACATATTTTATTTGCAAAACCTAGCCTAATTATTATTTATATTGAAAATAATTCAAATACATTTACATTTAGTCACTTAGCAGACGCTTTTATCCAAAGTAACTTTAATCAAAATCAACAAAAGAGAAATGATATGCAAGTGCTATAACAAGTCTCAGTTAGTTTACGCAGTACACGTAGCAAAGTTTTTTTTTTAAATTATATAATAAATAAAAAGAAAACAGAATAGAGCAAGCTAATGTAAGAGGCCTGAAATGAAAAATAAATAAAAAAAAACAAATAGATAGAATACAAAAAGATTAGAAAAGCTAGTGTTTTTTTTTTTTTAAAGAATAGAATATAGAGTACTAGAGTTAGAGGGTCAAATAAAGATGGAAGAGATGTGTTTTTACCCGATTCTTGAAGACTCCCGAGAGACTACCTACCACCACATTGTAATACATACATAATATAGCCATAATAAAATATAATATAATTTTTTATATAATATTAATATATAATCATAATTTTAATATTAATATTTTATATAATAAACTAAACTTTTATTATATTTACATATGGCTATATTACAGTGTATGTATTACAATGTGGTGGTAGGTAGTCTCTCGGGAGTCGAGAATGATGATCAATTAAATGAACAGAAATTACACACTGCCTAATTCACAGAAAAAAAGTGAGTGAAATTCCAGATTTAATTTGATCCAGCTCATATATTCATTGATATTATTCATTACCAACTTCAACAAAAAAAAAACACTGATTAAATGAGGAATTTATATATCAAAACACTAAAAGAACATGTTTACAATATACTGTACATTAAATAATGCACATTAAGGAAGAAAAATAATAAAAGCAGCAGATTAAAACTAAATATTAACATTTTTAATAAAAAAAATATGCATTTTATATGAACCATTTAAAAATGAAGCAATGATTCACAGTCATTGTTAAAATGTACTTTGAGAAAAAATATTTATATATAGCTAGTTTGTGTAATCCAACTGATTATGTGCTGAGATATCAAGAATATTCAACCCAACCTAACCCTCAAAAAAGAGTAAATCAAGTCAGAAATGACAATCCCTTCAAATGTATGCGTTGTTTTGATGTTTTGCCACTAGTTGTCGCTACCCATTTTGTTTTTCGCATACATCGCTTGACCTCTTCTGCGCAAATTTTACTCACTGGAACTACTTCGCCAAGAAAGAGGTGAAATATCACTCCGCGTCACGTCCGCTCGCCTACCTGCATCACTTGTGCAACATACAACTACTCACAATTCGACATAACACGATATATAGTCCATTTATAACACACGCGTGAAATCAATACCCATTTTCTGTTAAATCAAGTACGATAATTCACCTCATTCTGAGTTAAATCGGTCGAATCCAGGGACTAGTTTACATGTAACGAGAAGCGTGGAGGGATGAGACCGTGCTCTCATCCAGTCAAGTGCGTGTTTTCCCAACTGAGATCAATGGATCTTGAGAGAGTTGTGCTTAGGTCGTGATGAAACCAAGATGGCGTGTAGTTCAGACAGGATGAACGGTGGATAGGTGACGAGGAAAGAAAACACTGGAAACAACGCGTATTTTCTGAGCGCGCGAGGAACGGTTTTTATAAATAAAAAGTCAACTTACACGGGGCTTTCAGGAGTCAGTTGAGAAGAGGATCTCCGCGATCATCATCCCTCTAACCGACCGAGAGTGTGTATGTGTGAGTGTGTGTGCTGGGATGGGCTGATCGAGGAGGCCGCAGAGCCACTGCCACCCAGAGACTGACCCTCCACCGAACAATAGACCCCGTGATCATCAAACGAGACCCAGAAAGACACAAATAATAAAACACACCGGCGCACTAATCATTCCGAGGCGACACCGAAGAATAAGAAGAACTCAGACCGAGTACAAAAAATGTAAGACCGGTGCTCAGATTCACAGCACTGATGGCTGAATTTATGTTGATTTAGCGCAAGTGTTTCTGTTTTACCTGCTATATCCGATCAGATGATCCGTTTAAATGCCAAACATCATATACCTGCGACCCGAGACAACCACACTATCTTCTCCCCTTGTGTGCTTCCACAACTCAGCCATTCTCTGGAATTGAGTCCTAATGTTTGGCCCTCTTACTGGATTTATAATCTGTTTACGTCTTCACACTGTCGGATATTTTGAGATTCGTTAATACTTTTGACATCAAATCAATCGTTTGTTGGATTTGGCGTGAGTCTACTGACAAACGGATGGTGAGGCTTTATTGTTTTGGTCGTTAGCCGGACAGCTAACAAGCTACCTCTATAAAACTGCTTTCTTAGCAATTCCCCAGTGAACATACTTTCCCCAGTAAGTCTTAAAAGTGTCAGTTCCGCACATTTGAATGGTTTATTTACTATTATCTGTGAATTTGAAAGCTGTTCTCGAATCTCACGCGAGTTGAGGCCGGTTAGCAGGCTAAAGCTACAGGAAATTTGGGATTATGGCTGTCTCTCAAACCGTGGTGCGATATGTACCTTAGAAAGCAGTTTTGACTATCCTATGAATGTGTTTTTGTCTAATTCTAATGCCATTTGTTTAGATAGGCAGCTTACTAAAATTTGAGAGACAGCCGCTGTCAGCAATATTTTATTTATAACTTGTCTGTCACGTCATTTTCAGAAGTGCTTCTAACTGAATAGCCAAATTTCAGATGATAATAATAATAACAACATGTGAACGAGACATGTTGTATGTGCATATTAATCTATACCCAGTAATAAAACGATAAGTTAATGGCATCGATATTAGCTTGGGTAATGAAGTGTGAACCGTTTTTTGTCACGTGATCCGTTTTTTTGTTGTTTTCACAACATGGAAGCTACCAGCATATAAACCCCTAGAGTAGGTTTAATTGTAGTAAATGAATGGCCTGTGTCATATAAGGCATTTTACTGTTTTATAAGGTGCACATTTGATTAAACCAATGGCTGTGGATACATCCTAAAGCTTTCCAGACAAGGCCTAAATGAACAATGTTTCGCTCCCTCCCCCATTTTGTCTGGTTTGAGACTGAGAGGTAGACAAAGTCAAAAGTAGGGGATTTCTGAAGTTGGAAAAGGTATGATGTTTCGTTAGAATAGTAACAGGGTACATTTCCAGACGTGCTTCTAGAAAGCAAGTTTCTGTTCTCTAATTCCTCCTGTCCAAGTGCCTGAGAAAGGTCTTTTTCCTTTGTGCTCTAAACTTCCTGATTAGTTTAATCTCATGCATCGTCAAGGCCCTTCCGTTAGATCTATGCACTTTAATTAGAGTTATTTTGACACGTATGCTTTTGTGGTGGTTGCATATGAATCAAGCGCTGGTGTCCATTAGGATGAACTCTGAACTTTTAAATATAGGGATGAATAGAGATACCGTGGCCCATAGTGTCACTTGATCATGTTAATGTTTAAAACATGAACTATCGCAGTAAATAAAAGCAATTGATGTTCATAATAAAAAAACGCTCTTGCATAAAGTGTCACATTCGGAATGATTTATGTGATTGATTTTTAATCTGCTTGTGTTGTATGAGAGAAGGTCAATGTAATTGCGTTTACTTTTCATTTAGGATTTATATTGTTTGATTGAAGTGAAATTAAGTATTTCTTTTGATCTTGAATTGTTTGCTTTCAGAGCGATGGATGGAGGGGAGGAGTTTGTTCCGCCGCCGGAATGTCCAGTATTTGAGCCGTCGTGGGAAGAGTTTGCTGATCCTCTGGGATATATCGCCAAAATCCGTCCAATAGCAGAAAAGTCTGGAATATGCAAGATTCGCCCACCACCTGTAATCATCTTTTGCATTCTAAACCTGTGTGACTTTATATCTTTTGTAGAACATAAAAGATGATATGCTGAAAAGCATATCTCAGTGTTTTTTTGCCCATAGAATCAATGTCAGTGCTCAACAGAACTGTTGGGTTAGCAACGTTCTTCAAAATATATTCTTTTTTGTTCTACAGAATCTTCATTTCTGGGTAAAATATATCCCTTAATGTTAGACCGTTATGTAAATATTTACATTTTGCTATTCAAACAGCCTTTTTCTTTCCATTACAGGACTGGCAGCCACCATTTGCTGTGGAGGTGGACAATTTCCGGTTCACGCCACGTATTCAGAGGCTCAATGAGCTCGAGGTCAGAGCTGCATCCTGTTGAACTCATCACTCGAGTGTCTTACCCCATGAAGCATGACCCACATATTCTTGTGTTGACTAAGCACTAACACATCTGTTTTTTTTGTTTTGTTTTCAGGCTGAGACACGAGTGAAGCTAAATTATCTGGACAGAATTGCCAAGTTCTGGGAGATCCAGGGATCCTCTCTGAAGATCCCCAATATAGAACGACGTATTCTAGATCTGTTCAGCTTGGCCAAGGTGACTACAGCAGCCAGTTGTTTGATGTCCTTTCACTGATTAGGAAAAAAAGATAAGAGTTGGTCAACACAACGTTTTGATAGATTTTAAAGTAAACTCATCGTAAGAAAATCATAGATCTATGGAGTTGTGTGAACTGGAAAGAGTGAGTAATTGACATGTTGTATGTCCTGTGTGGTAGATTGTGACAGAGGAAGGGGGTTTCGAGGCTGTGTGTAAGGAGAGACGCTGGGCACGCGTGGCACAGAAACTGGGATATCCTCCTGGCAAAAACATTGGCTCTCTCCTAAGGTCGCACTATGAGAGGATCGTCTATCCATTTGAGATGTTCCAGTCTGGAGCCAGTTTACCGGTACTTTGTTTGACCATTTATCATTAGTGCTTAAATCTTCACATGTTCTTTATTGTACAAGAGTAGCAGTATAATTTTCCATTAACTGTGCTTGCGCACACACACACACACACACACACACACACACACACACACACACACACACACACACAAATATTCCAGTATTTGAGATCCCAATTATCAGAATTTGGTCATATTTTGATTATGTGAGCATCAGGTCCATACATAAACCTGAATCACATTCCCATATTGATCTGTATTTTGGGTAAACGCCTTATTTGGGACCGTACATTCATTTACGCTAATTCTGTGTGATATTAGATACAGGCAGTTTTAAAATGTGTTCTTTTCAATAGCTTGACTTTTCTCAAGCATTAAAAGAGAAGTCATGACCCACATTTGGTAATTTGTCTTTTTTGTGTACTATTGTTAAGGACATAAATGAGTATTAATGATTTGAGGAGAATCACAAGAGAGGAATGTGCTTACACATTAATGTTTTGTGGAGCAAGTAAATGTCTTTTACAAATATGAAGCTGACGTGTGCGTTCTGCGTATCTAGCCGTGTAAACCCAGGCTGTATGACAGTGAAGAGGTAGACCGGGAATACAAACCCCACTCCATTCCTCTCCGCCAATCAGTCCCGCCATCCAAGATAAGCAGCTATGGACGACGAGCCAATCGCCTTAAGCCTGAGGTGAGTGACATTTCTGGACCAATATATGTGTCAGCTCTTTTATTGTTATTTTAATATTTCATTGTGGCATCATTAGCTCATTATGTCTCTCAGTATTTGAACAGCATTTTTTTTTTTTCTAAATTCGAAAACAGCAATTGTATCAAAATGGGAAAAAAAAACAGTGCAGTGATTTTAAAAACAGTATAACATTTACAGATAAATGCAATTTATATCAGTTATGTGTCAGAATCAATACAATGTGCCCTGTTAACAAAGATTCTACTAAACTGTGCCAAAATCAACTAGTCTAATCTTTATTTTTAGTAATTTTCATGATGACTACTGATGACTTTAACCTTTGCCATAATTGTATTTATAACTGACCAGGGGTTTATGGATCCATCCAAACGTGTGCTTTGTCTGTTTTTCTGAGATGTATGAACGCTTTTGGATCAGCACTGACCATGCTTTCAAGACACTTCCCAGCATGCTTTGCTCCCCGTGCTGTAAAATAAAGCATTGTGTCCATCTTGCCCTCATCCCTCTGTCTTCTTTCTGTCACTTTCTGTCTTTCATTTGTTGTCATTACGCTTTGTCTCTTTAAGACCATTGGCCATAACCTAAAATTTTCATTACATCATAATGCAATTCTCATCCCATTCATTTCCAAGGTGCCGCATTTTCCCAGCATTTATTTTTTGGGTGTTTGGCTTTTTAATTTGCCTGCCCATTGCATTAGCTTGGTCAATGGATTCATAGCATTAGTGATAATAAACTAGTATCAGATAACCAAAGAAATCTTAATGGTTTTCAAAGTTAAGGAACCTTCTGCGGTTCCCTTCCAAATAAATTATAGAGATATTTAAAGCAATAACATTTAGCCATTTACAGCTGCAGTAAGTGAAGTTACCACCAAGTTAACTCTCCCCTTCTTGGCCTTGAATCAAGCCCTTCTCTCTCTCTCTTAATATTTTGTTTAAACGGTTGTTCTGCTGATTTACGTCCTAATTCTAACTTTTAGAAGAAAACTAAAATACTTACATTACCAGAAAAAAAGTTTGGACTCACTCAGCTGACCTTTTGATATAAAAGCATGTGCTTGAACGCTTGAAGCAATTTTGTATGCAAATATAAGTTGTGCATCCATAATTTTTTTTAAATATGTTACTACATTAATTATAATTATTTATTTTTGTATCATAAGTTGCAAGTAGCACCCAGATCGTTTATGAAAAGTAGCCAAAAAGTGTCAAATTTTCCGGATTGCAGGATGCACTTGATAAAGATAGTTAAGAGAATGTCTCAAATGTAATATAGTTTGTATTGTTTACTATACTTTTTATGGAATTCCCATACACATTTGTAGTAGTAAGTGTTTCCAAACTTTTGACTGGTGTCTTGAAATATAAAACGTTATTTTCAATATATGGAGCAAGTAATGTTATCCGTTGAACAATCATGTGCAATTGCAACATAAATAAAACTGTTGCAACTGAACGGTTGTACAGTTTCACACTAGTATGTGATGTTTTTTAAAAAAAAATAATATTATGTCTGAATCACTTATGCTGTTGGCTTAAAATTGAATTGTACTTCAGACATTTAAAAAATTGCTCATTTTTAATAGGCGACTGTCCCCCGATTGGCTCTGTCCTGTCGCACATGGTTGTTGTTTTTTCCTTCTGTCTCTCTCTCTCTCTCTGGAATCCATTTTGTTTTGGTTGTTGTCTCCCCATGCAGGGTCCAGAGGATCCAACTCACCACCCTCTTACAACTGGCTCTCAACACATCTCCTCGGTACTGCCTCGCTCTCTCTCTCTCTCACTCCCACTGTTCTTGACTTTCCTCCCTATCCCTCACTTTCTTTCTTTCTTCGTTGCTGACGATATTTCATGCTTTAAAAAAAAAACCTTGTTTGGTTTATGCTGTCGTTCACGCTTAAACTGGGTGTCTAATTTCATGTAGAAGCTCTTTCAGATCTCGCTTTTGCTTATTTCTTTATGCATCCATCCTGTCTTCCTCTGTGTCCTTCAGTCATCTAACATATTTCACTTCGCTTGTCTTGCCACACTTTAAGCAATGTTAGCTTGCTTACATTTCCTCTTTGGTGGTGGACCAAACTCTGGGCTGCATATTACTACTAATCTATGATTGCTATAATCTGCTATAATGGCTGGTTCATATGTTCATCATTCTGCAAGTCAGAAATTAGTTGTTTTTGCTTAACGATGACACAGCGAACCTTTGTTTTGCAGCGTAACAGATTTCAGGAACGGAACAGAGAAATACTGCGATTGACGTTTCTGACAGGCGTCAAACTGGACATAATGCTTAGATGTGTTTTTGCTTCTGCATATTTGAGGAATTTAGCAGTTAGGACTGTGATATTTCCGATATTTATGAGTTCGTCACCCATTCTTTATGAAAGGCCCTGTTTAGGCTTTTTTTTTGTATAAATATATGTAGGTGAATAATGCTATTTATTATGTTAATGCTATTTTGTTTAGGGAAAATCAGCAGGGAAAATGTGTATATATAGATTTCAGATGTTTTTATTTCTTGCGTTGCACATTTTAAAAAATATACTTGGCATATGCAACCTAAGCTATAATTATTATTACTGCTGTTGTTAAATAGAAGAGGCTATTTAATGTTTAACTGATTGAAGACTGTTATTTCAGAGTAAATATGTAAATGTAGAGAGATTTATTGAATATAAATAAAGGCCTAGTTTTATTGCCCAGCGCTTTTAGCAGTGGATCGTTTCATGAGAGACTTTGCCATTCGCTATTAATTGTGTTTGAATGAATAATTGCTTTTTCCCTCTTGATAGCAGTCAAGTGTGGGACAAAACTAACTTCATGCATGTTTGCTCTTGCTTTAACAGTCTGCAGTGGTGTCTCAACCATTTTTGCTTTATATTGAGAAATCTGGGGTTTTCAGTTAGCTTTGTAATGTAGTTTGTGCATCAAAGATATTTGAATAAACTGTTTTAGAAAAGCGTGGGGAAAAAATGATTACGCCGATCTTTCTGATGCTTTACAACTTCAAAAGTAGTGAAAAGGTAACATCCTGAACATTCAGGATCCCTCATGGAAGAAGCTGCGTTTAGTGTAGAAATAGGGAAAGGAAAACCCTCTCGCTCATATATCGTCATCGCTGTTCCTGTAGTTCACTTACAGTCTTTCACTTACGCCCATTAGCCGGAGCCTACAGAGGAAGACATAGAGAAGAACCCTGAGCTGAAAAAGCTGCAGATCTATGGGGCTGGACCTAAAATGATGGGGCTCGGTCTTGTACCTCGAGACAAGACACGGAAGAAAGGTTTGTGTTTGCAGTTTAGACCTTGATTTGATTTTGTTCTTTATAAATGTTTCAAGTGTCACATTATGCATTTTCACCAGATGAACTGCCGGAGACTGTAATAGTGCGGGACAGCGCTGCTAGTGCATCTGTGAAGGATGAACCTGGAGAGACACCGGTTACAAAATCAGATCCAGACATTCCTCCACCACCCCCAAATCTCATTGTCAAGGAGGATGTTGATGACGACAAAAATCACACTGATGATCCTAATGATTCGAGTGATGAACCCTGCACCAAGATGACCATGAGACTCCGACGCAACCTCAATAACCCACAGTTTGTAAGTTTGAGAGAGAGATGTATGCACGTATGCAAGAGTTGGATTAATTGGATTGATGGCTCAATCGAACTGAAAATCCTCCGTGTAAACACCTCAATCCATCCGATTGAGCTTGGTAAGATTGGAAGATTGTAGATCTGACATGATTCGATCAGCAGGATAAGTGAACCATGTAGATGTTTGTACCTGACTATTTTTCCTATCAGATTCAAAAATACCTTGCACACATGCAAAATTTGACTAAACTCGATAACTGAAATCTGTCAGGTGGACTCGTTTGTGTGTCGGATGTGCGGTCGGGGGGACGAGGATGAGAAGTTGCTGCTCTGTGATGGGTGCGATGATAATTATCACACATTCTGCCTGATACCTCCACTCACAGACCCACCCAAGGGGAACTGGCGCTGTCCGAAATGCATAGCAGAGGTGAGAGACCAGACCGAAATAACTCTTGTATTATTCTGTTGTGTTATGCTGTATATTTCAGTTGGAAAACAGCTACTGTTTTGATCAGTTATTTCTGTTTATGGAGTTTTAAGTGTCTTAAGCTAGTTTTTTTTGCTGCTTAATGTGTAATATATAAACACTCTAACACTTTCTAAGTGATAACTTTATTTCTTGGTGTAGCAATCAACTGTAAATGTGTTGTGTGTGTAGGAGTGTAAAAAGCCAGCAGAGGCGTTTGGTTTTGAGCAGGCCACTCGAGAGTATACGTTACAGAGCTTCGGTGAGATGGCCGACACTTTTAAAGCAGACTACTTCAACATGCCTGTCCATGTGAGTGTTTTTCATGCCTTTTAATCAATCTCGAGCCTCACAGACTCTTACTGTACACGTACAAATCATTTCATTGACATTTGAATTCTTTTTTTTTTTTTTTAGATGGTGCCGACAGAGCTGGTTGAGAAGGAGTTTTGGAGGTTGGTCAGTAGTATTGAAGAAGACGTAACTGTAGAATATGGGGCAGATATTCACTCAAAGGAATTTGGTAGTGGTTTTCCTGTCAACAACGGCAAGAGACACTTGTCAGATGAGGAAGAGGTTAGTTTTTTTTTTCACTTTTCATTTTTCCATGTTTTGGTCAAGAAATCAGATTAACATCTCCGTCCTGTTCTTGTTGCAGGAATATGCCCGCAGCGGCTGGAATTTAAACGTTATGCCAGTGTTGGAGCAGTCAGTATTGTGCCACATTAATGCCGATATCTCTGGCATGAAGGTGCCATGGCTGTATGTGGGCATGGTGTTCTCCGCTTTCTGTTGGCACATAGAGGACCACTGGAGTTACTCCATCAACTATTTACACTGGTAATGCATAGACGCTTTGTTAATATGCTATGTAGCAGCTTTCAGGAGCAGCTTGTCATATCATATTTTTTAGTAGTAGAAATTGCCAGAAAAGCTTGGGTGACATTAAAAAAACGTTGTTTTTGGTTTCTCGTTTTAGGGGTGAGCCCAAAACATGGTATGGTGTGCCATCATCTTCGGCAGAGAAGTTAGAGGAGGTGATGAAGAAACTCACACCTGAGCTCTTCGAGTTCCAGCCAGACCTGCTCCACCAGCTTGTCACCATCATGAACCCTAATATACTCATGAGTCATGGAGTGCCGGTTTGTAACACGCACACTCACTCAATATTATAATTAGCGTACTTAAGGTAATCAGGTTGCATCATTAAGCCGCTACTATTTTAAGAATGTGAAGCGAGGCCTGAAAAAAAGCTCTTTTTGTTAAGTTAATTTGGCTTTTAGGGCTGCTTATTGGTGTCCTGTCAGTTTATAAAATATATGATCTCTGCCCTGAAAATAATGTATTCTTATTGTTATTATTTTGTTTCTGTAAATGTGAGCACACACAAATGTTCTGTGTGAATAATTTTGTTGGTGGCATTATTGTTGTCATGTGTGAATGGACTTTCAAAACACTGATCTCAGTTGGCCGTAATTCTTGATTGACAGGTGGTTCGGACCAATCAGTGTGCTGGGGAGTTTGTCATCACTTTTCCACGAGCTTATCACAGCGGTTTTAATCAGGGATATAACTTTGCCGAAGCGGTCAACTTCTGCACTGCAGACTGGGTAAATACATACAGTGTGCACGCATAAATGCACCTTCGTTTAAATCTGTAGTATGTAAAGCAGTGTGTGAAACGGATAAACGGCATTTTGAGGAACTACATTTTAAATGTCAGTCATCCTGTTGTGAGTTACTGAGGCTTTTGCTCTTCCTCGCTCTGCTAGCTGCCCACAGGGCGCTCGTGTATTGAGCATTACCGGCGGCTGAGGCGCTACTGCGTGTTCTCTCATGAGGAACTCACCTGCAAGATGGCGGCCTGCCCAGAGAAGCTGGATCTGAACCTGGCAGCCGCTACGCACAGGGAGATGTTCATTATTGTACAGGAGGAGAGGAAACTACGCAAAAGCCTGCTGGAAAGGGTGAGCGGAGACGATATGTTTGCAGAATGAGGAAAAAACATCTGGGATTGGGAGACTGACAATATTTGATTGGCTACAAACATGTGTATAATATCAGTTTATTACAATGTATACGAGTTCTGCTACACAAGTCTACAAGTGATCATACTATCAGTGCTTTCCACCTAGTAAGTTCCTGTTTCATAAAATTTACAACTGCATTTCCAAACATGTGAAACATTAGCATCCTTCTCTCTTCTTTTTTTTTTTTTTTTTTTTGGAATTTTATCAGTTAAAACTAATAAATAAATAAAACATCTGTCAGTTTTGTTTATAGAGTATTTAGTGTTTAATGTCAGAGTTTTTCCTATTCTTATTTCTTTCATATTAAAAGGACAAAGTACTGTTGGTTTGTCTGTGCTGCTTTTTTATTAGATGGGGGGGGGGTCCATTTTATTCACCACCTAACATGTTTTTGTTAAAATGTTAAAAATCGAACCACATTGTCTATAATTAGCCTGCCCACAATGCTAAGTAGGCATCTTACTAGGATTTGAATCAAAGGTCATGATGCATGCCGCTTTTTGGCTCAAATCACAATCACCTACAAATAAAATAAGAGGTTGATAGACTCTTTGATAGCTGATTGACTGTGTTTTGTACCGTGGTGTCATCTCCCAGGGCATAAAGGAAGCAGAAAGGGAAGCCTTTGAGTTACTGCCTGATGATGAAAGACAATGTGACAAATGTAAGACCACCTGCTTTCTCTCGGCCCTGGCGTGTTCGAACTGCCAAGAGCGTCTTGTCTGCCTCTACCATGCCCAGGACCTCTGCTCTTGCCCCAGTGAAAAACTCTACCTCAGGTATACCAGCACAAAGCTTGTCTGTGGGATCTTACTAATTACGTTCTTGGCTACAGATGTGTTTTGCCGGAAGTGTCTTATGTGCTTTTGTTCCCTCATCTATGAAGGTATCGCTATACTCTGGATGAACTCTTGGCCATGTTGCATCGGCTGAAAGTTCGCGCCGAGTCTTTTGACTCATGGGCAAACCGAGTGAAGGAAGCCTTAGAGCAGGAAGAAGGCAACAAAATAGGTAAATGTGACAAACCACACAGAGAGACAACATCACAAACTCTGCATTTGTAAACAGTTCTTATTTGCCATTTTAATAGGTGCTGGAGATGTGCAAAACTGAATGCAGTGACAAAAGCCCAAATTAATGTTTTCTTCTCTCTTCAGACATTAAAGATCTAGAGGTTTTGAAAGAAGAGGCAGCTGACAAGAAGTTCCCCAGTAATGAGCTGCTCCAGCGCCTCAACACTGTCCTCACAGACATACAAAAGTGTGAGAGCAGTAGCACAGAGCTCCTCAGCAACAGCCAGAGCAGGAGAATGAGTCTGGAGGAGCTGAGGACTCTGGTGGACACCATGCAGAACCTGCCCTGTGTTATAAAACCACTGGAGGAAGTGCAGGTAAGAAAATAGGCCAAAGATATAGCATATAACACATTTGCCCATCGGCTTGAAAGTTCAACCACTGTCGCTTCTTTTCCAGGCGGTATTGCAGAAGATAGAGGAGTTTGATGCACGCGCTCAATCTCTGGTTGATAGCACAAAAGGCGAGTGGAAGCAGGACTCTCCTCTACCCGCGGCTTCAGAGATCCAGGCCCTGCTGGAGGAGGGTGCATCGCTGTCTGTCATAGCCCCGGCATGTGAGCTCCTGAGTGGGCTGCAGGAGCAGGGTCGCTGGCTGGGAGAGGTCAGGCGGACATTAGGGCCGGAGGGGAGCGAGGTGACTCTAGCTGTGCTGAGGAACTTGATGGAGTCAGGTTGTAATGTACCACAAAGCATATCGGTGGAGACCGCAATGGCTGAACTGCAAGAGCTACTGACTATAGCCGAGCGCTGGGAGGAGAAAGCACAGATCTGTCTGGAGGACAGGTGAGCTTGTTCAAGTAATGGGCGGAATATGTCACCACACCAATGCAGCCTCCATTTTCATCTCTAAATTGTTTCTTGCGAGCAGGCAAAAGCACCATCTTTCGACGCTGGAGGCCATCGTGAACGAGGCTCAGCTAATACCAGTGCAGCTGCCTAACATCCTGTCCCTGCAGGCCTGCTTGAGCAGAGCTCGTGCTTGGGTCACTGATCTGGAGGAAATTCAGGTGAGAATAATTTTAGCCAGTTCTGATTATCTGGAATTGATGTTCAGTACAGTGGTCGGCCAATATGTTTTGGCCATTCTGGGTGGTTGCGTAGCTTGACTGTCTTTTCTGTATTTTTCTGAGAAGAACGGTGAGCACTACCCATGTCTGGATGATCTGGAGGGTTTGGTGGCCATTGGGCGGGACCTGCCGGTGAAGATGGAGGAGCTGAAGCAGCTGGAACTGCAGGTGGCTAGCGCTCACTCCTGGAGAGAGAAGGCCAGCAAAACGTTCCTGAAGAAGAACAGCCAGCACAGTCTGCTGGAGGTGAAGAGCCCATCTACACTTTTGACTCTGAAATGTTATTCAAGGTTTCATCATTATGTAGATTTACATGACCATGTTTTACCCCCACCTTTGTGTAGGTGTTGTGCCCATGTGTTGAGAAGAGCAAGAAAATAGAGGAGAACTCACTGGGTACGGAAGCAGATTCTGATGTCAATGTATTAGGCCTCACTGCTCAGGACCTCCGAGACCCAGGAGCTATCGTGAGTTGCTGTTTACTCATAACTGTTCCATTTATCCTTTTTGGGTGTTCATACATCAGACTGTCAGTTTGTCTGAATCAGTGTATGACACGCTCTGTTCCAAAACCTAGTGACCTGCCTACATGGGCAGCACCTAACTACTTAGCTGAAAAGATGGAAGAAATTGTAAGTTGAATCTTCTGTGCTCAGTGCATTCCAAATCAGTGACTTGTGAGATTCCACGACAGTTAAGACCCAGGGATACTTCACTTTGCGGTCCACTCCATGTAGCACAAGCCATTAAAAGTACACCTCGTTTACTATTAGCACGGATGGATCAATGGATCTTTGTTTTCAAATGTTCAAATCGAAACAAATTGGAAACCAGAGTGGAGCACAGATACAGGAAGTATACTATTGGACTTTAGAGAGCTGGGGCCGCCAACTAAGTTTTGGAACAACCTAGAGAATTGTATTTTCCTTAATCTCATTGTAAGTTGATTAGGTTTTGTACATTTATGCGACTTTTATGTCGTCAATATCAGGTGATGGCATTCAAAGAAGGGGAGCGTCTGGAGAAAGAGGCCCTCCTCCGCCTCCAGCAGGTGAATTTAACTAAACCCGGCGTAGAAAAAGGAACAAGCGGTGACCAGAACGGCATCAAGACAGAAAGGAAACAGAGTGACTCCATGGAGACAGACACGCCGCATGACTCAGACAGCACCTTGCTGCAGAATGGTGGCTCCACCCCTTCCCTCACCTCTAGCCAATCAGTATGTGTGTGCAGTGGCCAGCCCCACCCCTTGCTTCACAGGTGCCATCTGTGCAAAGACTGGTTCCATGGAGGTTGTGTGCCCTTCCCATCACTGCTGGGCTCCTCCGAGACAAATCTTCCAAAGCCCCTCTGCTGGTGGGACTGGAACACACGTTTCCTCTGTCCGCGGTGCCAACGGTCCCGGCGGCCACGGCTCGAAACAATTCTAGCGCTGCTGGTGGCGCTTCAGAAGTTACCTGTACGCCTGCCAGAGGGAGAGGCGTTACAGTGTCTTACAGAGAGAGCCATTAACTGGCAGGGTCGAGCCAAACAGGCACTAGACACTCCAGAAGTACAGAGGGCGCTAGAGAGACTCCAACAAGTGGAGCAGGAAATGAACAGTATAAAAGAGGAAGAGCCAGAGGGGAAAAACAAATGGAATGGAGATACTGTAATTGTGTTGTCTGACTCGGAGGAAACGGAAGATGGTGTTATTGATCTGACAGAGGACGTGAACTCGCCAAAAAAGAGCGAAGAGAAGGCTGCTAATGGTACACAGGTGAGGAAATGCAGTTGTAACTTTTATGATATCAATCAAATGTAAAAATGTTGTACAAAAATATCTTTTTCCTCGTCCTGTCCAGTCTGGCTGTCAGAATGGAGTTGCTAAGAAGTCAGGCACTCAGGACATTACAGGTTAGTTGCTTCAGTCATTCACAGGCCTCTCTGACACGAGTAATCCAACCGCTTTCGTTATTTTTAACCTATTGGCTGGTGTCTCGTTAGGGGTGGAGTCTCTGTTGTCACTAGTGCCGTGTCTCAAAGGGCCGGTGATCGAGCTGACCACATCCACCAGAGAACAGCTGGAGGAGCTTCAGCTAGAAGGAGACCTGCTGGAGGTCACGCTTGACCAGACACACACTATTTACCGGATACTACAGGCGGCATCACAGCCGCCCCATGATGCCCTGCACACGCTCATACAGGTGACGGGGGGGATGTTCAAATCACCAGGTTTATACTGTGAAGACCATTTTTTAATACTTCATAGGGCCTATCCCGAATGGCACACTTCATGTGCATTTACAGTCTTGTGGATTTACAATGGCCGCAGTGGCCACATTAAGCCCACAAGACCATAGGGTGTGTCTCCTTAGTGGCCACTATGAGCACCAAGCCCACACTGAGGCGAGCTTCCCCTCCAGCAAACGTCAAAGTGGCATTACGTCATGTATGTGTGGACTCCGGGGAAGAGGCTGTGATTTAGGACAGGGACATAACTGCTAGATAAGCAGATTGTCACTAATTGAAATCAAATTACCAGACCTTTTCCTTATTTCTCTTTTCTTTTTCCTTGCCATTTTCTTTTCCTTAGCATTTCATTCTTTTCCTTTCATTTCCTTTCCCTTAGTTTCCTGTTTTTATTATTTTCTTTCTTTTTCATTTTCTTGTCCTATTAATTTCCTTTCCCTTTTTTCCCTATTCCCTTCATTTCCTTTGCCATTTTTTTATTTTTTCCCCCTTTTATTTCTTTTTCTTGTCATCTCCTGACTTGAACTTGTCCTAACTTTGTAACCATTTTTTAACCATTAGTGTTATAGGTTTTTTTCACACAGCCAGAAAAGTTGTGAGAAGAACTTTACTCAGTTAAAATCTTTGACACAGAAGAGAAGAAATTCATAAATAAAGCTGTTGTTTTTGTTTTCTTTGTGGCCAAAAAGTAGTCTCATAGCTTCATAAAATTACTGTTGAACCAGTGATATCACACGGACTATTTTAATGTCCTTACTACTTTCTGGGCCTTGAACATGGTAGTTCCATTGCTTTCTGTGCTATCAAAAATATCTTGATTTGTGTTTCAAAGATGAACGAAGGTCTGTAGGCCTATAGCTACCAGAGTGGGATTAAATATTGTATATATCTGCAAATCTTTTGAAACAGTTAAAGCTGCTGAAGGCACTGTTTATGTTAATCTTAATTCAGCAATATTATTTTGCTGCCCTTTTGGACCCCTCATAATCAGGCTTAACTCGTAACTTAACATTTTGTGTTTCAGATTGAGCTGCAGGAGCAGAGAAGCTCAGGTCGTGGCAGCAAGTCAAAGGACTCCAAGAGGAAGAGAAAGAGCCAGAAAACCGAAGGCGAGCCGAAATCCACAGAGGCTTCTGAATGCAAGAAAACAAAACCTACAGAGCCACACACAGGTGCACACTGCTGTCAGACATACATTTTATTTACTATCAAATGTCTGTGATCAGACACAAACATACCCGCTCTTCTCTTGCAGATGTTGTGATGGTTTCCTGAAGCTGTGGAGGGGCGGACAATGTGAACGAGAGAACCACAGAGACAGAAAAGCGCAGGCCTCAGGCTCACTTCCCCACATAAGCTCACATTAATTTTTTTCAACCCATCAAGTGGACGCTCCCCCACCATACTAACCACTGCACTTTTTCCTGTTTTTCTTCCCCTTTGCCTCTGTTCTCACCCCTCATCCTGAACGGTGCACTGGCGCAGGCTGCAGATCTCTGTTCTCTTAGGGGAGGGATAAAATGAGATTTGCCCTGCGGTTAAGCTGTCTGTCTTTACGATATAGATGTACCAAACTGTTCTTAACGCAAATGCCGTGTGCTGCATAATAGGACTTGTCCAGGTATTCACACACAGACACACTCGATGACGGGCAGAAGGGGCGTTTAGCAGGAGACTGGCGTCATTGCTACAATGACACTCGTATTCTTTTTGTACCGAGTCTCACATTTTGTCAGGGAGATTCAACATTGTGAATAAACTAGTATAATATTTTGAAAGTGTGATGGAAAAACAAAGGCATTTACGTTCTGGTGCTACTTTCCTAAGATAGGTTACTGCATAGTCCTTTCTCTCTTTTCCACTTCCTCTGAGTTTTGCTGTCTTCATTGTCATTTCCTTTCAGTGATTCTGTTGTCTCTTTTAAGCTACCTGCTCTCTACCCCCTCTTCCTCTCCACAGAACTGTACAAAATCTCACTTTAACTCCCTTTATCTCCATCTTTTGTCGCTGGGGTTCTAATAATTCTATTATTATTATTATTATTATTATTATTATTATTATTGGTATTGCTATTGCAGACACGCATTGTCGTGAGTTTGTGTATAAACATTTTCATTTCAATGTTGCCTTTGTTTCTTTTCACTCTTGTTAGAAAATAAAAGTTTAGACTTGTTTTAGGAATCCGTTTCATGACTTAACCAGTTATTATAAATGGTAGCTACGAGTTTATTTTCAAGTAGTGTGTTTTTGAGTTTCATAGGTCCTCTGTTAGCAGTGAGCACGACACTAACAGCCGTCACAGTGAGATTTACAAAAGAATCAGCTAAAGGACAAAAATATCCTTGTAAGGTAAGCCAAAACAAAGATAACTTCAGTAGACATGTCAACATTTATTCAGCACATTTGGAATGTCTTTACATGTGTTTTATACACTAATGTATGAAAAATTATAAAAGAAATGTATGAGATGGACCAAAAGAGGCACTCATAAGAGCAGCACAGTGATCATCAGAGGAGTGGGTTAAAGTTTAAGAACATGTTTATAAACTCTCATATAAAAACTTCTGATATGAAGAAATCCTTTCCAAGACAGACAGCTAGCGAACATAAAATGCCTTGGCTAGAAATAATTAAATTTACACAAAACACTCTGGTCCCTTTTTAGTTTAAATGTTGGATAAGTGGCTTAAATAATTAATAAAATGAATGTGAACCCATAATATAAATGTAACAATAATTAAGACCCAATTAGAGTAGTTAAAACTGTGATTAAAATTTTATAATTGCATTTTTATGCAAACTGATCAGTTACAAGAATGTCAGTTACACTTCCAGTCATATCTGGGTCACGGAGTGCAAAATGTCTGCAAGTTCAAGAATCCTGCTTTTCAAGAAGACCGTCCAGAAGCTTCTCACACATGTAAAGACACCGAGGAACGTGGAAGAACCCTGGACAAATGTTGGAGAATTTTAAACCGTATTCAAATATATCAGAAAACAATTTGATACGTTATACACTCACAATATTACTAAAATCTTTGACCCCAAACTTTTGAATGGTAGTGTAGCTTATAATTAATTGGGTCTGAAGGCTGGTCAAAAAAGGTATATTCATTTTGGATATGAAAAGTCACAAAAATCTACAGCAGGTGAGTGTGAACCACGGTAGAAAGCATTTTGGCCATAGCTACTCACCTTTGAAGGGTCCTCCTTTGAAATCCAGCACAACCTCTCCCTGACGACTCAGATATCCAAACCACTCCCCATGTTCCTCATCAGAAAACTTGAGAAAGGAACAAAGAACATGATGGATCTGAACTTCTTGTGATTATACTGAAAGAGCCTTACACCAAATGAAACGTCTCTGAAACATCTCTTACGTGTGCAAAGGTGTAGTCATAGATCAGCTTGAACCGGTCCAGTAGCACAGGCTCTCTGCTGTGACTGTAGGCCATCAGGTAAGCGATCAGAGCTTCACAGTGAGGCCACCACAACTTCATATTCCACTCTAACTGGAAGACATACATTAAAAGTGCAAGAGCAGAACCACAAAAAAAACTTTGGCTGAAAACCAAAATAATAAAAGTCAGGGGGTGCATTTCCACTTAAAGTAGTCTGAGAGGAAATAACTCCATACCAGCAGGGGGCAGTAGTTTGCATTCATTCAAAAAGGGAACTCAAAACAAGGAGTGTGGATATATAAACCTTATACAAAGCAGCGACTGTTTACAGTTTTGAGTATAAATCATGTTGGATCACTTTGTCCGTCCTGGTCAACCATGTCAAGAAAATATTGACATATTGGAAAGCTTAGGTAAGATGATGGTGTAAAATGAGAAGAGCCCTGTTGACCTCATTGTTTGCACACTTTCTGCACTTTAGTTTTTTCTTCTTGTGCACTGGTTTACTAAGCTTATCAGCCAATCAGAGTGATTTTTCTCTGAACACATGCTCAATCAGCCAAAAAGCTACAGATGGGGTCTGGTTAGTGGCTATGGTCTCACACCAAAAACTTAGCTGGCGACTTTTGGCCCATTCTCGTCTACATCAAATTTGACAATGAGTCATGGATATAATCTGACCTGAGTCGGACAATGACCGTCTACATCCAGGAAGTAGAAAAGGCCGCCATGTTGTTTGTCCCATCCGGTGTGGAAGGGGATCTCCATGAACTTATCCACTGCTGTCTTCTTCAGCTGCACGTCTCCTTTTTTCAGCGCGTACTGCAGCAGGAACCAGCCAGCCTCCAGAGCATGACCTAGAGAGAGACGCCACTGATAATAACGGATGCTGAATTTATATGGAAAGTGACAGTGAGGTTGGATTTACTCCCAGACTCTTTATACGATGCAGATAAACAAGCTAACAAACTGATTAGAGCATTCATGAGGAGGCTTCATTCACATTGTAATCAAGAAGTCATTGATCCTGTTGTATTTTGAAATGATCTTTTACCAGGGTTCTGCAACCGCCCTTGACAGCCTGGAAGTTCCTTTCCATTCAATGTGACATTTTCCAAAATGGCTTTTCCATCTCTCTGAGATGAAAGAATTTAGTATAATGTATCATTTGGTATTTTCTTCATCCCAGAATTTTTTTAATTGATACATTATAGGCACATTTTAGGCTTAGTGTCACAGCACTGAAGCTTGTTTAATGTTGGCTCACCTGTATATGCTGCTGGATCCGTTCCACACACCATCCGCTCAGGTCTTTGTACTTTTCTGCAACATCAGTTCTACCCTCTGTTAGCTGATCCACCAGGCACAGGAGCATCATGGGAACTGCCATGCTGTTGATTGGGGGATCACCAGGAAGTTGAGGACGACCAAGATCTGATGAATCAGACTGAACCCAGAATATCAGCTGACCCATCATGCTCTCAGCATCTGCCTGTGGAGAACACGGACAAAACAAAACCTGTTATTAACTATGAGATATATAAAATTATTTTAACATTTAAGTCAGAGGTGAGAAAACATTTAAATGCATAAGCTACAAGTCACTGAAAGCTGACCTAACGGCCAGTTCTGTATGCATCATGCCATTATTATTATTTAATCCATTTTAAGTTCTAGGTGAGCTGCTGACTAGTAGTTTTACCTGCATCTCTTTGTCTTGTGTAATCCTGGACAGCTCATCCATGGCCATCACATAAAAGCACTCGCTGAATATCGTCCTTTGAACCTTCACTGTTCGCCCATCTCTCGTCAAGCAGAAGGCACATTTCCCCGGGCCGCTGGAGGCCTGAACTCGAGCAAACTTTTGCAGAAATGCAGCACCTGAAAGTCAAGATACACACGTTTACATGTTCACTTTGGAACAGGGTCATTTGGGGAAACTCAATTATTTTGCCATTTTTGTAAACACTTTTTTGTTTTTGTCATTTCTGCACATAAATCTCTCTCTTTCTCTTGCTCTCTCACCAAGGCTGCATTTCTTTGATCAGAAATACAGTAAAAACAATAATATTGTGAAATATTATTACAATTTACAATAAGTTTTCTATTTTTAACTATAATTTATTCCTGTGATAAAGCTGAATTTTCAGCAGTCATTATTCAAATGGATGGATGGAAAAAGCAACTGAGAAACTGAATCCCAAACCAGATTTAGCAGCTTCAAGAATCTCAGGTCTGTGAAATCTTTCCGTTGTACGATACAGCCTGCTGTACATCCAGACCTAGTGGATATGTCAGACATCAGACACTCAATTTAACACAGCTTTTATTGAAAAATTGAAATAATTAAAAAAAAAAAAAAAAAACATCAGCTTATGATTAATATATGAATAGAAAGAACTTGAAAATAAACACTAAAATGAACAAAAAGAAATTCTCTAACCTGTCTTCCTTGTAACCACACATATTTCATCTCATCATAGACCTTCCCATCTTTTCCAAGGCAGTTAAAAAAACCACTAAAGTCAATAAAATGAAACAAACATTTTACAGGGGCATTATATTTAATCCATGTTAAATCAATTAATTGTTAAATTAACTTTAACACTTATAACTTGGTAAAGTATATATGCCTAAATAATTGCTCTTTTCTCCAATACTGTTTGAATGATGGGTGTCCCTCAGGGTTCAGTGTTGAGGACAATTTCAATGCTTCAGCATTTATGTTTGTAAACCATTCAGGGTTACAGAATACAGTTAGATATTTAAAGAATTAGGTCTATAAGGAAATTCTGATAAAGCCATGTAATAAAATGTGAATATTTTCACCCGTGTTCCTTGTCATGGGAATATTTTAGCCAGAAATCCACGACTCTGTCCAGTTCAGCCCGGATTCTCTCTCGACACTGTTCCAGCAATGCTGCAGTCATTGTTCCTTAAAATAAAACTGAAGGTTAAGGGTCATTCATGATGGCTGTTTTATTGTAGGGCATAATAAAGTTTGAATATGTGTGTATTGCAGTAGTAATCCTGTGAAGTTACAAACTGACCCTTGATCTTTGTCAGTGAATCAGTGTTTGTCCATATGTTAACTTTGTCTCTTCTGTCAGCTGTGTATCATACACCTAAAATTTTTGCATAATCAATAACTCAGCATGCAAAGAAAAATTCAGTTTAAGTATTGGTTAAGTTCTCCTAAATAAGCATTTATGTACGTGAAGCAGACAGTGTGATGTTTTTGATATGCTTTTTATTTATGAATACTGTGACAGTATCAAAGCTAAACTAAAATATTAAAACAACACAGCTGCTTTTTTTTTTTTTTTTTTTTTTTTGAAATAGCAACCACTGCCAGCCGTTCAGGTCATTTATTAAACACATTTTGCTTATTGCTTCATTAACATTATCTGCTTGAACGAACTAAAAGCTTTTCGAGGTCAAGACAACTCTAAGTGTTTGCTGACTCTACAAATTTGTGGAACTGGTTTGTTAAATCTGTGATAGCTGGCGGTGGCATTATTGTAAAAGCTCTCCATACTGCGAGCCCGTGGAACAACACAATTTTACAAGAAAAACAAATCATGTCAAAACTTGCGTTCCCCGGCGTTTCCCTGCTTGCAAAACACTTCATATACACTTACCTGTTTTTTTTTTCCAGATGAAGAAAACCCCCTTCTATACTTGACTGTTTTTAAAACGATCTTCTTTTTTAGTGACAGTGAAAATAAAAGCGATTTTAAATCGACTCTTCCTCAATTTTTGCAGAGACAGTGAAAAACAGCGCATCATATGACCACCATCCAGACAGCTGCTCCTGTTTATTCCGCTTTCCTGCGATCATTCGCCAGCTCCAGGCGCTGCTCGTCCAATCACAGCGCAGGAGAGCCGGCGAGGGCGTGTTTAGTGGGATCATGTAAGCGCTGCACTTGCGCAACACGCTTTAGTTTCGCAAATACTGCCACCGTTTGATTACTGCGCAAACAGAGCGTCTTTTCACGATGGAACCGCCTTAATGCAAATGCAGGTAGAATGCATTAGTTTTTTTCAACTGCTTGCTTACACACAAAATCTTTACTCGTTCACATCACTCGTTCACAATTTCTGAAAGCTGACACTCAAACACCAGAACCACACACCAAATCTGCAAAACCACACACTAATTCTCGGCCTTTGACTCAGGTTTCAATTTCCTAAAATACTTTTCGCAAACCACAACACACAGTTCTCTATGTAACACACCAAAATCTATATTAGATTTAGAGAAATCAATATTATGGCAAAGGTGTTTGCTTTTGAGATGTGTTCGTGATATTTTGAATGCAGTGCTTCATTTTGCAAGAGATGTGAGGCATTTTGCAGTTTGTGTGTAAAGTTTTGAAAATGTGAGCAGTTGAAAAAAAAACTGTTTTATCAATCAAAACCATGTTTATTTAATTAAAAAATAGTTTGATCTGGTTTGATTTTTTGTTTTGTTTTTTACAACAGGACAAAACTTACAATACTGACATTATAAATACTATAACACCTATTACAAAAAAAAAAAAAAAATCACCACAGTAGCTCTTTACCCCGTTATTATTTTTACTACTACTAAACATGGATAGGACAACCATGTAGTTGAACAAGTACCATAGTAGCGTTTTTATTTGAACAAGTACCATAGTAGCGTTTTTATTTAATGATCCTTTCGGGTTTTACAACAAAACTGGCCAAGTTAAACAGAATGACAGAATGATTTCAGCAGATTTTGTACAGTTTAACAGTACTATGCCTATCAGTAATTGTAGTTATTATAATATTTGTATTTTAAGATTACCATGGGTGTGTTTTTTTTTAACATTAATTATTGCAGAACACAATGAAAAGTAGTGAACTGTGACAGACTGTGAAAAAGGTTAATAACAAAATAATGAATATACTGAAACACTTTACTGTTTTTGCAAATGAAGCATGTCTTTAGTCAGATTCAGGAGTGAAGGTTCTTCTGTAGAGCTGTATGGACTTTCTTCAGGTTCTGTCTCACTCGGACAAACTCCAAGAGCTGAACCTCCTCGTGTAGCCTCTGCTCCTCCTCCTTCTCCTTCTGAGAAGGAGAACGTCTCGGTTACATAGGTAACCCTCGTTCCCTGAAGGAGGGAACGGAGACGTACGTCGGACTGACCGACGAATAGGAATCTCGCTAGAGAGGCCAATCTACTTCGAGTGTAACTAAAACGAGCCAATGCACATTGGCATGCAATCATATGCAGCAGCTGCTCACCTCGCAGCGCGGGTATATAATGAGCAGCAGGTGCGTTGCATCTTTAGGTTTTCGCTGAGGAGCCGAACAGGTAAGGCGGCAGCATCAGCGGGGTCCAGCGACTGTGGCGACGGGACGTACGTCTCCGTTCCCTCCTTCAGGGAACGAGGGTTACCTATGTAACCGAGACGTTCCCATTCAGTCGGTCACGTTCGACGTACGTCGGACTGACCGACGAATAGGAATCCCTACCAAAGCGCCACAGGAGCTGCCCCCTTCCAGCGCTCTGTAGCCAGCCTCCTGTACCCCCTTGCCTAAGGACGGTGGGACAGGGCAAACACAGAGAGTGTCAATCACTGCTGTTCCCCAAAACCCATTCAGTGAGACCTTGGATAACACTGGGAAAGCGAACCCTTTCACTGGAAAGGAACGCTGCGGAAGCCACATCCTTCCCCGAAGGAGTTATGTGGAGAAGTACATATGGAATAACCCCATAGGGCTGTACTACATATGGAAGTACTGGGGTGACTCCAACCCTGACGAGAGGTGGGTTCTCCCAGAGGGAAAGACACGGGTTTGTTTAGGAGCAACCCGTGGAATACCCCATATGGGATCCCCGTAGGGTCACACATACGGAACCTAGCCTAAATCCGGTTCTCAAGGATACAACGGAGTAAAGGCCTGGCGCCAGATGCTCCGCCACATCTGGCTGCCGAAGGTGATCGGAGGACTCAACAGGGTCTGCCTTGTAGGGACTCTCTGGAGCAATAAGCGTATGTAACGCAGCAAGCCGACACTAAGCCGGGACCTCTCCATGCCTCTGACCTGAGGTGAGAACACGGGAGGAGACCGGCTCGACACGAAGGCTATAGAACCTAGCGAACGTGTTAGGTGTCGCCCAGCCCGCAGCTCTACAAATATCTGTCAGCGAGGCGCCACGAGCCAGCGCCCAGGAGGATGCCACGCCTCTCGTGGAGTGGGCATGCAACCTGAGCGGGCAGGGCACGCCTTGTGCTTGGTAAGCCAAGGCGATGGCATCCACTATCCAGTGGGCCCTCCTCTGCTTGGAGACCGCCTTTCCCTTCTGCTGGCCTCCGTAACAGACAAAGAGCTGGTCTGAGGTCCTGAGGCTTCGAGTTCTGTCTATGTACAGTCGCAAGGCACGAACTGGACAGAGCAAAGCCAAGGCTGGGTCTGCCTCCTCCGGGGGCAGCGCTTGCAGGCTCACTACCTGATCCCTGAAGGGAGTGGTAGGAACCTTGGGCACATAGCCAGGCCGGGGTCTCAGTACCACGTGGTCGTCACCCGGCCCGAACTCTAGGCACGATTCGTCGACCGAAAATGCCTGCAGGTCCCCTACCCTCTTGATGGAGGCCAATGCAACCAGCAACAAAGTCTTCATAGACAGAATCTTTAAGTCTGCTGACTGCAAAGGCTCAAAGGGAGCAATCTGGAGTGCTCTAAGCACCAGAGCAAGGTCCCAAGAGGGTATGGAGGGAGGTCGAGGAGGATTTAACCGTCTCGCCCCCCTAAGGAACCTGACGACCAGGTCGTGCTTACCCACAGACTTACCATCGATGAGGTCGTGGCATGCGGAAATAGCCGCAGCATGAACTTTGAGGGTGGAGGGGGACAGCCTACGCTCCAACCCTTGCTGCAAAAAGGAAAGCACGACACCGATCGAACATCTTCGGGGGTCTTCTCGGCGAGAAGCGCACCACTCGACGAACAGGTTCCACTTCAAGGCGTAAGCACGTCTCGTAGACGGTGCACGTGCCGAAGCGATGGTGTTAAGTACCTCAGGGGGTAAGTCACCTAGAACCTCCGCGTCCCGTCCAGGGACCAGACATGGAGTTTCCAGAGGTCTGGACGCGGGTGCCAAAGGGTGCCCCGTCTCTGAGAAAGCAGATCCTTCCTCAGAGGAATTCGCCAGGGAGGGGCTGTCGCGAGAAGTGAGAGTTCCGGGAACCAGGTCCGGTTGGGCCAATAGGGCGCAACCAGCAGGACCTGCTCCTCGTCCTCCCTGACTTTGCACAAGGTCTGTGCAAGTAGGCTCACTGGGGGAAACGCATATTTGCGAAGGTCCCGGGGCCAGCTGCGCGCCAGTGCATCTGTACCGAGTGTCCCCCCGGACAGGGAATAGAACAACTGGCAATGTGAGGTTTCTGGCGAGGCAAACAGGTCTACCTGAGCTTCGCCGAACTCTCCCCAAATCAGCTGGACCACCTGGGGATGGAGTCGCCACTCTCCCGGTAGCGCAGCTCGTGAGAGCTCGTCGGCCGCACGGTTGAGCACACCAGGGACATGAATGGCGCGAAGCGACCTCAGATGCTTCTGACTCCAGAGGAGGAGATGGCGGGCGAGTTGCGACATGCGACGGGAGCGCAGACCTCCTTGATGGTTGATGTACGCAACGGTCGCAGTGTTGTCCGTCCGGACCAGCACATGTTTGCCGCGTAACGGCCCCTTCAGGCGGCTCAGGGCAAAGTGTACTGCTAGCAACTCGAGGCAGTTGATATGCCAATGCAGCTGGGGGCCCGTCCACACCCCTGACACTGCATGCCCGTTGTACGTGGCACCCCAGCCGGTGGCAGAGGCATCCGTGAAGACCACGGCATGCCGAGACACCTGCTCTAGGGGCACTCCTGCCCGAAGAAACAAGGAGTCTGACCACGGGCTGAAGGCTTGGCGGCATTCCAGAGTGATTGCCACTCGGTACGTGCCGCGTTGCCACGCCCATCTCGGGACTCGGCCGTGAAGCCAGTGCTGAAGCGGTCTCATATGAAGCAAACCGAGCGGGGTTACTGCCGCTGCGGCTGCCATATGCCCCAGGAGCCTCTGAAAAAGTTTCAGTGGGACCGCTGTCCTGCCTCTGAATGCATTCAGGCAGTTCAACACCGACTGAGCACGTTCCTCTGTGAGGCGTGCTGACTGTTTGACCGAATCCAACTCCATACCGAGAAAAGAGATCCTCTGCACTGGGGCGAGTTTGCTCTTTTCCCAGTTGACCTGAAGGCCCAACTGGCTGAGGTGACGAAGCACTAAATCCCTGTGTTCGCACAACTGCTCCCGAGACTGAGCAAGAATGAGCCAGTCGTCGAGATAGTTGAGGATGCGAACACCCTGTTCTCTCATGGGAACAAGGGCTCCCTCCACGACTTTCGTGAAGACGTGGGGAGACAGGGCCAGCCCGAAGGGCAGGACCTTGTACTGATACGCTCGACCCTCGAACGCAAAGCGCAAAAACGGCCTGTGTCGAGGAAGTATCGAGACATGAAAGTACGCGTCCTTCAGGTCGATCGCTGCAAACCAATCTCGGGGACGGATGCACTCGAAAATGCGTTTCTGCGTGAGCATTTTGAACGGTAGCTTGTGAAGACTCCGATTCAAAACTCGCAGGTCCAAGATCGGTCGTAACCCACCGCTCTTCTTGGGTACAATGAAGTAAGGGCTGTAAAACCCCGACCTCATATCGGCTGGAGGGACCGGCTCTATCGCGCCCTTCGCCAGTAGGACTACGATCTCCGCACGCAAGACATGGGCATCGACCACTTTCACTGAAGTGAAGTGGACACCTGTGAACTTGGGGGGACGCCGGGCGAACTGAATCGCATAGCCGAGCCTGATGGTCCGAATGAGCCAGCGAGACGGACTGGGGAGCACTAACCAGGCTCGCAGAGACCGCGCAAGCGGGACCAAGGGGACCGTAGGCGTACCCGCAGTGGGGCAGCGAGGTGGAACGCAGGGACGCGGCTCGGGGGGCTCTCTTTGGGAGGCGGCCCGTAGCGGGGTCTGAGTGTGCTGTGCAACACTTACCTGGTTCCACGGTCGAACAGGGGGTGCAGGAGAGGCTCGGGTGACCTTCTCGAACTGCACGCTGCTGTCCGCTGGCGACAGAAGAGGTGGATGAGAGTGGAGAGGTTTCACTCCTCCCACTACTCTCCGAGCCCTCTTCGGACCCAGAGATGATGGAAACTGCTCTTTTATTGAAAATTTGGGTACCGCTGACCGTTGGGCCAGCGGCGGAACAGAAAGAAAAGGAAACAAAGGATTTACCACCCGGCCCTCCTCCGGGGGAAGGAGCGGTGCAATCACCACCTCCTGACGAGCAGTCCCAATCATCTCCGGGTCGCCCGTCCTAGGGCCTCTTGCTCTTGGCTTTGCCGCCCCTCTTGGCGGGGGCCTGGACGGGCTGGGGACCCCGCCTACGACTGGCTCCACGACGCCGCTTGGGTGGAGGCTGTTGCTGCGGCGCGGGAGCGGGGGCAACCGTAGGGGGTCGCCCTCGGCGACGAGCAGGTTGAGGTGCTGCCGGCGGCGGGGTGGATGCAACAGCGGACCGCCGTGGCAGGATGTGACTGATCGCCTCAGACTGCTTTTGTACAGCCGAGAACTGCTGGGCGAAGTTCTCGACCGCGTCGCCGAAGAGGCCGGTCTGGGACACGGGGGAATTAAGGAACCTGACTTTGTCGGTATCCCTCATGTCGGCCAGACACAGCCAGAGATGGCGTTCCTGGACCACCAAAGTGGACATCGCACGACCCACTGACCGCGCCGTAACCTTCGTCGCCCGAAGCGCGAGGTCCGTCGCGGTACGAAGTTCATGAAGAACTTGCGGATCATGACCACCCTCGTGCAGGTCCTTCAGTGCCTTGGCCTGATGGACCTGCAACAACGCCATAGCGTGTAAGGCGGAAGCGGCTTCCCCACAGGCCTGGTAAGCCCTGCCGGTAAGGTCCGACGAGTGCTTACAGGCCCGGGAAGGGAGAGACGGCTCCCCCCGCCAGGTGGAGTTAGGGCACAGTTGCATAGCAACGGCCCGCTCCACAGGGGGGATGCGCGTGTAACCCCTAGCCACACCGCCATCAAGGGTGGTGAGGGAGGAGGGCCCACCGGCACGGTTTCGGGCAGTAAAAGGTGCCTTCCATGTACCAGTGAGCTCTTCATGCACCTCCGGGAAGAAAGGAACCGGGGTGGGTGGCTGAGAACCAGCTCGTGCCACCCCGAGAAACCAATCGTCCAGCCTTGAGGGCTCGGGACACGGTGGAGGATTCCACACGAGCCCGACCCTGTTGGCGGCCCGGGAAAGCATAGCCATCATTTCCGGATCTGTATCGGGCACAGCTACCGTACCCGAAGGAGGCAACTGCGCCGACGCGTCATCTCCAGAAAGGTCTGACTCACCCTCCGATGCAGCTATCGACATCTGGTCATCGGGAGGAGCGCCGAAGGATACGGATGGTACACACCTTTGAGATGGCCCACCGCGCTCCCCCGGCAGCTCTACTGGCTGCGGAGTGCAGGAGGAGTGAGGGTTCCTAGGGGGTTGGTTCCCCGAAGGAAGCGCACTCACTGTAATCCTCAGGTCACCAGTGCCACCGCTCGTGGCAACCCTCTGAGGAGGATTGGAACGAGGCAGCGGCACTGGGACTCCGCCCCTTTGCAGGAACTGGAGTCTCGACCGCAACTCCGAGATGGTCATCCTCCCACAATGGGTACATGACTCATCCACAAACGCTGCCTCAGCGTGCGCTAAGCCCAGGCACGCGATGCAACGCTCGTGACCATCCCTCGGTGCCAGGTAACGACCGCACCCAGAAACACACAAGTAGAATGTCATCTTTAAAAAGACGCAAGCTCTACTTGTGCAAGCTCTTTTAGGGACTTTACTCTTTTAACTGGTGCTGAAGCACGCAGGGGAATGGCCGCGGCAACACGGACAGGGATTTGTGCAGCCTGTCGTGTGCGCTCTCTCCCTCTCTCCGACGCTCTCTTACCAGCCGTAAAAACGGCTTTTACGCGCTGTTTAAGCGCCCCGTTTACCAGCCGTGAGAACGGCTCTTGCAGCTCTTTCTGCTCAAAAAAGGCAAAGAAAAAGAGAGAAGAGAAGAAAAGGAAAGCTGGAGAGAATCGACCCCACTGCTGTGCTGTACGCCCGCACTCCTCACACAAAGAGATCGTCCTGCAGAGACTCTTCAGTTACCACTTCCAGCAGAGAACACTGTTCGGCTCCGAAGCGAAAAGCTAAAGATGCAACGCACCTGCTGCTCATTATATACCCGCGCTGCGAGGTGAGCAGCTGCTGCATATGATTGCATGCCAATGTGCATTGGCTCGTTTTAGTTACACTCGAAGTAGATTGGCCTCTCTAGCGAGATTCCTATTCGTCGGTCAGTCCGACGTACGTCGAACGTGACCGACTGAATGGGAACAAGACAAATCACAAAACGCTTATGAAACTAGTGAAAACCTTAAATTTGACCACGGTCACTAAAATGTCAGTTGCTACAGTTACTGTTACTAAACATGTGGTAAGCAAAATTTCATTAGAGATGGTAAAAGTAGTAACTATGCTGGAAACTAGAGGTAACGTGGTCAAGAATTAAGCAACATACAATAGCAATGTCAACACACACAAAAAAAATCAATACTACACATTACACAATAATTGTTGTTTTCCTTCTGGTTCAATCACAGCATTTGTGTTTGGTTAGTTTTCAGCACACACACACTTGAGGAGGCTGCTGACCATCATCTCCTGATGTTTGTTCTGGCGTTCGAGCAGAACCTGCTCCAGAGGACTCCTGCTCTGCTCTCCCTCCTCTCTCTGGGTCTGCTCTCTCTTCCTCTTCTCCAGAACCATCTGAAGCTCAGGCTTACAGCACACCACCAGCCCTCTGTCCCGCCCAAAGGGCCCAAGCACAAACAACACATATAAAAGTAACATTTTAAGAGTGCTATGCTAGCTTTGTATATACTAGAATACAATTGAATTAGCTTTTTATTAATATACAATATATTATTAATATACAGCACAACAACTGCTGATAATGTATCTAGGTGAAATTTACATTTGCATTATTGCGTCAAGCGAACACTTTTATGCAATAATCTAAAAATTATAATGAATTAAAATTGAGGAAAAGCTAAAATAATTTTTCTTGTGTTTTTGTGTTATGTATTATGAATGTATTATGACATGGTATGGAGTGTCGAAAAACTTTTGTGTTCCCCTGAGAAACTCGCAAAAACGTTATTTTTTTCCTCCCACGTTGTATTATTTCCATCACAAAACTTTTGAGAGGGAATGTTAAGTTTCTCAGGGGAACGTACATTTTTTTTTTTTTTTTTTAGCAAAATGCAAAAGTTTTGCAATGAAATGTGAAGTTTTTTTCTTCAGGAAATGCAAAACTTTAGCATTTTGAGAATGTGAAGTTTCTAGGGTGAACACAAAAGTTTTGCGTCAGAATGCTTGAACATGAAGATTTGGGTGAACGCGAAAGATTGCAACAGAATGCCAAAGTTTTGTGAGGGAACATGACGTTTCACGGGGCAATGCAAAGTTTTGTGAGGGAGCAAATGAAATATTTTCTAGGGGGAATAAATTACATTTCAATGCTTTTGCATTCCCCAAAGAAACTTTGTGTTTGCCCACAAAAGCATGAAATATACTTTTTCCTTCCACCTAATATTATTTCCAACACAATGTTTATAGTGGAATGTAAAAGTTATTTTTAAAAGTTTTTCAACTCATCACCAGGGGACTAAGGGGCTCCATTGATATCATGAGATTTGACTGTAATTTTTGAGCCCATATTTCTCTGCAGTACCAGCCAAACTGACCGAACTATTGTTATTCAGTAGTCTCATGGCAGTATAGTGTCAGCAGGCCTATCATTACAGCGTCTGCCACAGTGTGGCCTGAGCGCAGGCTGCTGATAATACCAGAGGGTGTACGATTGCAGCCTGTGTGTCCACACATGACTGCCTGACACAAAAGACCAGAGAGAGAGAGAACGAGGCATCATCAATATTGCAACAACCCACTTAAAAAGCTCAGCGATTTATTAAAGTCTCCTCGACACTATCTGATTTGGAGCATTTTATGGTGATCTTACTTTTTGTGGGCCAGTAACAGCTCTTTGTGAAGCTCCTGATGGCTCCTCGAGGCTTTCACCGGGTTGTTCAGGTTCCAGGGGCCCTCGGCAATATCACATTTATCTGCATTTTCTTAGACACAAAAGTTATTTCTGCAAGATTCTACAAGACACACTTTTCATGTCACGGTCTGTGAAAAACACCAGGACAACGCACCTCGATTATTGCCATGATGATGCAAAGAACTACAATTAAAAGTGTCTGAGGACGTCTTTGTTCTGGACTGTGCTGCTGCTGGTCTGCTGGAGTTGGAGACGTGGTTGTGTCCTGCGACGCTGTTGGATAAGGCATTTTTGAGCTCTTGTTCAGACGGTCTAGTCAGGAGTGCTTGTGCAGCGGCCGATCTCATTGCACACGCAGGTATCAAGAAGAGCCCTCAGCCAAAGCTCCTGCTGCATGCTGGGAAACTGTGCGTTGGGGTCGTCAACGAAAGCAAAGAGAGTAACAAGAAGGGAGAGATTGAGTTTCACCTAAGTGGGGATCTATAATTAATCAGCTGGTCAAATGCCTGCCCACTCAAATGATTTATTTGTCATTTCAAGCAAAATCAGAACAGATTGCTGACTGACAGATAATTCAGAAAATTACATTTTCATGCAAGTGGATAAGATGTATTATAAATGGACTAAAAATGCATTTATGTACTACAAACATCTGTATATAGGAATGGACACAGAACAGTATAGTATTTAAAAACATTAAAAGAATCATAATCAAAGTTTTGACTCACAGAAAGGCAACAGAACAAAATAAAACACACTAAAATGCAATGAATAATTCATTTAGATGTTGACTCCAGTCTAGATGTGTTGTAAACCTCATTATCCTGGTGTAATTATAACTCAAATCACACTTGTGTTCAAAAAACACTGTCTTCAAACGCAATATAGCGGATAAGCTGGAGCCTACTAAAATATCAAAAGCGTAACGTTAGTTCTGAACTCACCGAAAGTGCGTCACCGCTCCATGAGCGAGGTCCCATCTGAGCAGCAGTGAGTACAAGCTATCTATTTACCACACAACAACACAGGGGACACCTGAGAAAGGTGCCGCTTCATCTCGCTGTCCGTCAATGTGAGGCGCACTTCGCTCGGACGCCGCTTGGTGGCAGTGAGTGAGCGACAAATACAAATAACTCGCATCTGTCATCGAGTGCGCAAGAAGACGCATGAATAATTTCTTCTTTATTACAAATATGTTACACATTAATAATGTGAAAAGTTGTCTATTTTTGAAAACTATATTTTAAGTCGTGTACACTCATGAGATGAGGACTCCAGTTATATCAGTGGACTGTTAAAAGCTGTTTTATTTTGAATGGAGCGGGTCGCCTCAGGGATGCAGGTTTAGGTCACATGACCAGCCAAACAAACGCGTTATCGGACGCTTTCCGCTTATCTAGAATAAATGGCTACAAATGGAGCGTTTAACATTAGCTTAACTGAATATCTGAGGTGCATTATAGTATTCTTTAGTATGTCTGTCGACTTGAAAATTACTATTTACTCTGATACATTTCTTCAGACCTTAATTTGGTTGTGTTGAGGGAGAACAGTCGCCATGAGAAGCGCTGGCGCTTTGTCAGCTGTGTAACGAGAGAGTCATACTGAGCTCAGGGATCTTTTTACTTCAGGATGTAATGACAAAAATTGACCCCTCTGACTAAAGATGTGCAAATGTCAAACTAGAGGGCACAAAACCCTCAGAGCTGAAATATGAGTCCGGGAACTCTGAGGGAAGTGGAGCACGTGATGTGTGATGAATGGAGAGCACTGAAATCAAACAGGGCGACTGGTTATTAACCAGTTTCGAAACTAAGAGTAACAGCAGCTCTCAAAATCTAGTTGAATGTGTTCAATTATCTAAAAATTGAAAACCTCTACAAATACAACTACATTACTTTTAAATGCTAGATTAGATTTAAGCACGACATAACACTATTTCAGCTACTTCCAAAGGCAACATTTCTCATTTTCATTTAGTTTAAATACTAAAATAACTATACAACTAAAACATAATATATATAGATATAAAACTGTAATTACAACTGCTTGACATTTCAAGTTATCCTCAATAAGTCAAACATAATACAACAAATACACGAACATTGAAATCTTTATTTTTTCAATACATATTCACAAACAAGATCTGATATTGCATGGAAGTTACCATTCTGTAGGGCTGAACAATATAATATAAAAGAAAATCAGGTTAAAAAATTAACAGAATAAAAATACAATAGGAAGCTTCTTTTCAATATGGAAATATCATGAAAGACGAAGATGAAAGTGTTGACAGGCAGGTCGACACAACATCTTACAAATACACACACAGTTCTGACAAGAACAGTGAAATATTATTTTTAACAAAACAAGCCTATTGCCGGGAATGTAACATTATCTGTACATAACGTGCATAAACAAAAGTCCATAATTAGTCTTAAAACAATCGAAACCCTTACCATCAATTCAATAAACAAAATATTAAACCGATTATCTACAAATTTTCACTCAAAACATCAGAGTATTAAGGCACAATTTTAAATCCCATTACAATTTTCCCTAGTCAATGTGTTCCCTTTGACATGAACACAACCATTACAAGTTTACCACTGTCCTATTTAAAAATAAATCCCATTTGTCTAACAGTGCTGTTGGTTAACCTTTGTAGGCAGAATAAACTGGCAGTTTGGTAATTGTATTTATTTATTTATTTTTGCATGAGCTAATTAGCAGCAAAAGTCTTTGTATCTATGCATAGTTGATTGTTCTGTTTACTGGTTGTATGTGTTTGCTTGTTTTTTACTTCACCGTAGCGGTCTTTAAAGGCCAGGGCAAGTTATGTGTCAATAACCAATAGTGGAACTGCACAACCGGTCAGTTATACCAGAGGAGTGTCCTCCATGATAGCTAAAAATTCAGTTTTTAATGGCTAAAACCAAAGCAAGGTGTTTATCTATGGCTCGTATAAGAAAAAGTCTGTCACAGCCAGTTAGACTAAACAATACTGATCTCCAAGTGTTTTTGGTTTGGTACATGTGTTCATGAATAAGGAAAAATCTAATGGTATGAAATGACTGTGTTCAGCTTTCAGTATCTTGAAGCTGAACGACTTGATCCAGACAAACGGAAGACAACCATATGGAAAAGAAGGCGAGAGACAAGGTGGAAGGAGAGGCACGAGAGACATGACGAGAGATCCAATGAGGTGAGGAGAGGATGCTGGGACAGGTCTGCAGGGTAAGGGTGTTCATGAACTGGGCATGAACATGGTCCATGTGTACTGGAGCACAGAGGGAGACAGAAGGAGGATTTCATCTCTGCAAAGACAGTGAGACACAGTAAGTCAAATGTGTTCATTCATACAAATGGCAAATGTTGAGCTGATATTAGAGATGGGAGAGAATAAGAGAAGAAACAATGACAACAGACTGATTTAAACTGAAGAAAACAGAGAAATAGTATGGTGGGAAGCTTAAACGAACGTCATGGGTTTGATACAAGCTCAATTACACATTAAAATTACAAAAAGACCGATATTGCCTCATAAACGCCAATTTCAAGTGAATTTACACCAGCATGTTTCTTCAATTTTTTTTTTCATTATGTAAAAGTACCATATCATTTATCAGTGATATTAAAGATTTTTTTTTAGTTGTTCCATAATGGTTGATATTGCATATTTAATTAACGCTCATTAAAAGTAAATCTTTAATAACACTATTAATTTCTAGTAGTAGAAATCTCAAAATGAATATCCATTTTCCTGCTTCACATCATAATGCTGTGGTTCCTAAATTAACATGCAGCATTTAAAATGACTGATTTTTAATGTTTTATCTATTATCTTTTTATACAAAATGTTAGTTTCGCCAATCATCATTTATTGGCTGTAAATGAAAATAATTATAGACATTTTTGTATCCAATCTATCAGAATATCATCATATGATCATGTGACACTGAAGACTGGAGTAATGATGCTGAAAATTCAGCTTTGCCATCGAAGAAACATATTACATTTTAACATAAAACAAAGAACAAAACTTATTTCAAATTGTAAAACTATTTCATAATTTCTTTGCTGTATTTTTGATCAAACAAGTATAGCTTGGTGAGACTTCTTATTTATTTATTTTTTTTAATATCTTACCGAACCTAAGCTTTTGAACAACTGTGTATGTTAAAACCAGCAAATGGTAAAATGATTAAAAAAAAAAAAACTGTAAAATTGTGTTACTTATGTGATGGTCAACAGCTGAGCAGTTATGTAGCTCTGTACTTCGTCTGGCGTGTGTAAGTGTGTGTTGACCTTTTCGCTGCATCGACACTTCTTTGCTGTTTTCTGAGTTGATCTTGTTTCCCCTTAATCTCACGACTAGGATTAGATGCAGTTTCCTCAACAAAATCATGACACGAGTTTGAATGGCTCGCTAACCTAGAGGATGCTTTTGTCCTACAGGAAGATTTCTGGTGTTTATCTGATGGACTGTGTGGAGTGGACTGATCGCTAGAAGATGTTACACTCGATGTTGGCCGAGGGAAAAATTTTGATTGCGTTGTAGACGCTGTATTTGAACATGCAAAACGACTAAAAGAAGCTCCCTCATCAGATCGAGATTTAGAGATGTTAGACTGCTTTTTGAGAAATGTGCGTTCTGCATTAGACTTTTTGGAAGGTTTTAAATCATTCTCCTGCATTGCAACTTTGTGTCTTTTCTCTGATCCATCAGTTCTACCTAATTGTGTATCAAGGGCTTCGACTGAACGTGAACCGCCTTTGCTCACAGGTGCAGATGCGCGACGTGTTTTAATAAACGTGTTACTGCGCAACGGTGCTGACACTTTCAGGCTATTTCCCTGTGATTTGGTAACTTTGGGCTGTCGTGACTGGATAGCAAACGGTCCCAACCCTCCAGTAGAGTCATCTAACGAGCGAGACGAACCTGACCCATATCTACGGATGAAAGTAGTGTCGCGCACAAGACCGACAGATGCTAAACTCTGCGTGGACGTAGAGGACTCGGGTTCGTTTGAGGCAGAAAAAGACGAGCATGAGGAAGAAGTGGAGGGCGCTCTTACGGGGCTGCAGTGAAGGCTGCGTGAGAGCGCCCTCATGTGGCTGCTCTGCGGGCCGGCAGGCACTAGCACTGGACTGGAGCGTGGACTGCTTCTCATGGGGCTCCGCGGGGCTCGGCCTGATTTGGAAAGATGCTTGGTCCGGGAGTGGTGCGGGCTGCCACCGTTACTGAGAGGGAACAGAGGGGGCTCCAGGTCCTCCAGCCGCTGGGTCAGTGCCAGCTTCTGCTGAATGGCCATGCGGAGGAGAGAGTTGAGCGTCTTTTTCTCATCCTCAGCGGCGGCGAGCTGTCTCTGCATCTCATCTAGCTGAGTTACGTACTGGTCACATCTGTAAAAATGATAAGGATACAGGAAACAGGAATGGAGATACATATAAAATGAAATAACGAAAGAATAAAAGGGATTACTTTTTGCATAAACGCCCCTTAAAAAAACATTTTAGTTTTTATTAGAAACTGATGCAAGAATGTGTAGAATAGACTGTTGTCCTCGTGAGAGCACTACACACACACACACACACACACACACACACACACACACACACACACACACACCAGACTTAAAGCCTTTGATGTTCGAACAGTAAAATGCTTCACTTCTGAATGTTTGAGTAAAAACAAATAAACCAATATGTCGTTTGACCTTGATAACTAGTAATACTTGCAAAGGAAATCATTACTATTACTCATACTTTGGTTAGTGATTAGTATGAAACTTTGGCCTGTAACTTAGGCAGTGATTGTGATACAGACATGACAGACCAACTGTTTTTCATCTTTAAAACCGTTTGTATGTTTTTTTGTTTTTCTTTTTAGAAAAGCAGATAAAACCGTTCCTTTCACATCAAAATGATCAAAACAAAGATATAGCAGTAAGCTCCTTTGACTCTGGCCAGTAACCAACTACCCATTAACTAGTGGTCTTTTTAAAACGGCTGATGCTGATATAGATCTCATTTAAACATTTGTGGTCAGTTTTTTTAAGCAAATAGCAAGGATGCATTAAATTGCTAAATGACAGTAAAGACAGTAAAATTGTACAATGTTACAAAAGATTCTATTTCAAATAAATGTTGGCCTTGTAAACTTTCTATTCATCAAATAATCCTGACAAAAAAATGCACCATTTCCACAAAAGTATAATGTGTATTATGTACAACTGTTTTAACATTCTTCATAATAAGAATTGTTTCTTGAGCAGCAAATCTGCATATTAGAAAGACTTCTGAAGGATCATGTGACACTGAAGACTGGAGTAACGATGTTGATAATTCAGCTTTCATCACAGAATAGATTACATTTAAAAATCTATTAAACTGTTATTTTAAATTGTAATTATATTTCACAATCATTACTGTTTTTACTCTATTTCCAATTCTTACTGACCCCAAACCTTCCACAGATCATGCATGTTATCACTTTATTTAAAGACAATAAATAACATGCACATAATATTATAAAATTTACTGAAATCATTAAATAATTGTGAAATTAATCAACTGATAAAAAGTGTTTCAAGCTATGTGGTTGGTTGAAATCTTAAAAATCTGCATTTATTTCAGGTTAAATTATCCTAGATGAAATATCACACAAGTTTGTATAAATGTTCTAAGGAGGTCTAGTTTTTCCCTTTTACAGTTACTTGACTGAAAATATTATCCTCGCTTCCACTGCTCTCTGTTCCCTTGACACTTGATCTATGACTTGAGCTCTAACTGAGCTGCTCTTGTCTGCACACGGGATCAGAGAGCATGCACGTTAATCAGCATGTGCGAGGAGCTCGTGAGAGACCGGGCCTTGAGATTATAATCTTATTAGCTTGCTCTTAAAACAGGGTCATGACTGTGTAATCTCTGTGACTCGCTATCCAAACACCTCGCATATGTCTTTCTACAAATGTAAACATAAACACTGCCTGCATCTCTTTCACCACAGTTTATGACTAAAGTCTCTAAGGATGTAAATCCTTACATCATGTCAGCTGACGATTTATGTAATATCAGACAGCTCAAGATTAACTATCAGCAAAAATTATAACTGAAATTGATCGGTTGTTCCTCTTCTCTTGATCCTTGTTCAACTTCTCCCATGCACTTATTTGCACTCTGTCCATAAATCAAACCAGTTTACAAACAACCAGTTTAACCTTAAAAACCCCTAACATCACTCACTGGAAATGAGTTATGTGCTGTACGAACAATGACCTAAGAAACTCCCACGGCCCGTGAGCACACAAAGAATTTGACGCATGTGTAATCCCATCATACCTGCTGGCGAACATGACGCGAAGGGAGGAGAAGGTGGCTGCATCCTCCTTCAGGGCCTTCAGTTCATTTCTCAGCTTCATCATAGTCTCTGTCACCATGCTCTTCTCAGTCTCATACTTTGTCTTCAGGTTGGTTAAAGCCAACTCAGCCGTCTGGGAAAAAAATATTAAAGAAGTCATGTGATCTGATTTAGAGCCCTGCACAGGCCTCAAATATAGGCCTTAGCCCAGCCCTGGCCCGAGACGCTCAGGCCCTAGCGGGGCCCTTGTCCAACATCTTATCAGAATTCTTGGCCCGACTCCGACCCAAGCCCATCTTTTTTTTTTTTTTCTTTCTCCCAAAACAGCTTATTATACTACGGTTTCAGCTGTTAAAATAGTTCAGTTTTGTATGTAATGGCAAAGTGATTATATTTTCATTTGGAACATTTTTTGTTCGTTAAACAGGCCTATATATTTTGTTTAAAAATTCTCAAATCACCACGACTTGCCAAAAATTAAATCTATGGATATAAAACAGTTCTAGTATTAGGCACAGATCCAATTGTTTGTGCGGAGACTGGAAGCTAAAGTGTACAGGAAATGGAGGTGCCAGCACGATCACTTGCATTTTTTTGGTGGAAACAACTTAAAATACGCCATTATTTTTGCTCATAAAGGTAGGAGTAATACATCATTCGGGACTGTAAAGGGTCTACTTTTATTTGTGTGCACTCACAATATCAACGAAACGTTGTGCTTTTATAAAATAAAGTAAACATGATGCGCTTTCTGCCGTCTCAGTCTTGAACAGGAGTTCTTCACAAAAATTAACCAAAACTCAGCAAATACATGCCTCACAGACGAGATAAATATATCTATAGAAACCTTTAAATTACTACTTAAAATAAAACAAATCGAAAACAAAAACTCTTTCATTATGTAATCTGTAAAGACGCATTTCTGTCTAAAGTCGCGTACAATGAGATGGTGAGTTAGGATCAGCAACTTAATCCTTGCGACACTAACTCAGAAAACACAAGTTTATTAATAAATAATTCAAAAATATCACCTTATTATACCTAAATACTAAATATAATAATAAAGTTTATAAATTGCATTTCTTTTCATTCTTGCCAGTGTTTAAACTATTCAGGGCCCGCGCGCTCTCCCGGAGACTGCGCTCATGCACACTTGCAGCGCACACATATAATGCCATGCAGGTTCTCACACACACACACCGTTTGCATTGTGTAAGCGGTGCGTATATTTTCCACGTTCATGTTAATGGATTAAAGCGTTCATACTGCACACGGTTGCGGTCCGGCAGTGCATTCCAGGAGGAGTGCAGCACTCGTTTCCACTGCACGCGCTGAAATAAAGTGACAGCGCATTGTTCTTTATGAACCGTAGGATTGCTTGTAAAAGATTTAAATGCCAAAGAAAAGGCAGTAGAGTTGCCTTTCTGTCAATGGTAAGTTTTAATTTAGAATGTTTGTAATAATGTAAGAAAAGTAGTTTAAATATTTTATCACTTGCTTGAGCAACTTAATATATAAATCTAGAAGTAAATGCAAAAGTAAAAAACATTGAATAATGTGTTTCGTGTATTTATTGCATTTAAACATCTATGAAAGATTGTATTATTGTACCGTGTAAAAAAGAATCACAATGCTGAAAAAGCATTTTCAGTAACAATGTTTGGATTTGAAATCAAAATAATGGATAAATGTTGTGTTTGTAGTAAACAGCCATGGATCAGGAGCAGACACCCATATGAAATCACACACACTGCTAAAAAAAAAACAAAACAAAAAACAAACAAAAAAAAACAATATATAAAAGTTGACCTAACTCAAAAAATAAGGCAACCTATCACAATCAACTTAAGTCAACTCAACTAGCAACCGACAACTTAAAGACTTTAGTTCATCTAATGAATAAAAGTGAGTTTACGGAGTGTTAAAAGATCTGTCAGAGCAACCAAAGATTTTTTAACATTTAACAATGCTAATCTTTTTCTAACAATCCTCTTTTTTTTTTTAATTTATGTTTATTTTCAAAGCCTTCTACATAATATGGGTAGTATTTGCCTCTTAAATCTAAAGGCAAACATTTATGCTGATGGAAAAATGTATTAAACAAGTTGCAATGAGATGCACATACAGTACCTCAGCACACGATTCTCAACCAGGGTGAGGATCAACAAATTTTAAATCAGTAAAAATATGAACTCTGATCCCCATGACAACTAACTGACAGTGACAACAGCAGCAGCATAAATTAAGCCAGTAAAATTTAAAACAATGATAATATTTTAATAATAAATAACATAAAATGTTTTCAAGCTGCAATGCATGCTTGGAACTTGTGCAATATTGTTCAATGTAAAATTGTTTGTTAAAGTTGGGAGAACATTTGGATATGATGTGAACAAAATTTTTCTGCTAGCGACATGTTTAGAGTATTTTTGTTCAGTTCACACAAAATAATTAAACTGACTTCTTCTAAAAAATACTTTGCTCAGGCTACTTTTTTTTTTTTTTACATTGGTTAGTAGCTTACGTACCGCACATGGACTGCATACGCACTGCAAACGGAGTATGTGTGAACCAGGTGTAAAAGGCCAATCTCACATACAGCTCATGAATTCAGGCTTGTGCTGTGTGTAAGCTATTGTGTAACAACTGCACGATTGTCAAAACAAAAATGCAGTGCATGATCAAAGGTTTAGGTGAGATAAATATATATTTTTGAAAAATGTATAAAAAAAAATGCCCTCCTCCACCCCTCAATTTACACCCCTCTCTCACAAGAGTTACCTCAGAGGGAATTCATTTTCAAAAATGAAATTCAGGCCCTGAATAAATGTCTAAAAATCTTGATTGGATCATCACTATAAATAATTCTACATGATAAAAAGAAGGCTTTAAAAAGATCGGTATCGGTGATCCGATCGGCAGATACTGCTTTCTGATCAGAGCACCCCTACTACATAGAATAAAAGACGGTACATTTCACACAACTATTCAAACATTTCACAATAAACTAGCCAACCTATATTTGGGCATCAAGAGTATCAGTAATGGTCAATAATGATTCCTGCTTGAAGATTTTAGTATCTTCTCTGAAACCTACTGACATCCTTGTCAACGACAATGTATATTTTCTTTTAAAATATTTCCAGTAAGTGTCTACTGCTTTAATTGGATGCAATTGAAGCAGTTAAACATCACAACTGGCTACTATATTGATAGTAATAAAACTGAAAAGCGGGGTTTAAAATATAAGAATTCATTTAATTTTTATTAGACCTTTAATGACATTTTTACTATTCAGTATTCATTCAATATCTTGCATATCTAACAACTGTACCTGTTTATTGGCCTTTAGGACAGTTCTGAGCGTGGCTATCTGCTCTCTCTTGGTGCTCAGGAGGGACTTCAGCTTTAACACTTCCTCAATCAGTGCCTCTGTGTCACGGTCTGTTTCAATGCTCCCTCCTGCTGCTGGAGAGGACAACATGTTACGCTCCCTGCACAGGTCCACTGCCACCTGGAAAGGTTTCAAAAACAAGTACAAATTAAAAAAAAATAATAATAATAATCTGTATACAGCACATTTAAACAAAGTCATGGTGACTAAAGTGCTAGACAAAGTGAATTACAACAATATAAAATGCATGACATACATATTAAAAAAAAATAATGAACATAGTATAAAAACAAAAACAATGTCAAAATGGCAATGAAGCAAAACCTTAGATTTAGATTTTGATATTGCCATGATTTCAACATTATTTTGTTTTCTTGGATTGACTAAAAGCAAAAGTGATTTGAATTTTGTTAAAACAGATTCAGGCATCCTAAGGCAGCCTGGTCTAATCGGTTCATATTTTCATGCTTTACCTCCTCCAAAAAAAGCTGCTTAAAGTCTTAAATGAATGTTCCAATGATGAGCTATAATTTTATTCAGCTGTCTTTATTTAAGAAGCATTTGAGGTTACATTAAAATGAAAATTGTGTGTACATTTCCTTGTATTACCTTTTAATTTTAACTACCATAAAGAGCATTTACCTACCATAAAGAGACAAAGGTTGGAAATTAGGAACTCAAAACAAATTCAAGATAAGGGAGCAATCAAACCTAAATCTAAGCCTTTAGGATTAAAGTGAGGTGGGAAAAGAAAATTAAAAGCGATTAAGAAGTGGCAAAAGTGTTTCGGACCCTGGTTCAGACATACCTGTAAATGTTTAATCTGGCAGCGTATGACAGCTACCAGATTACGAACATTGGTTGGGTCCCTGAAGTCTAGTGTAGGAGACCCTGGACAACTACCACAGCTAGATGATGCGTCTCCGCTTCCTCTGCTTCCCAGGTCCAACACTTCACCCGACCGCCTGTGCTTGCGGAGGGATCCGCGATAGTGGTGCGGCTGCGAATGGTTGTGCGTTCTCCCCGCTTGTGCTCCTTCACGATAGTAATCCAGTGTAACGCGACTGGGCGTGAGGTTGTTACAAACACACACATGATGGTAAAGGTTGGCCAGCTCCTCAGAGAAGGCTAGAAGCTCCTCCTGCGCAGCACTGAGGTGGCATTCAGAGTCAGTGGCGACCTGCCGCGTGGCACCAATTTCTCGTTCCAATTGTCCTATTCGCTCCTGATCCTGTCGGCTAGCAGCAATACACTGTCGTATTTTATCAGCGAGTTCCTGTGCCTCACCCCTCCAGCGTTCTTTCTCCTGCTTGTAGCGCTCCTCCAGGGCTTTGGAGCGTTCGCCAGCCTCTTTCAGCTCCTCATGCAGACGAACAAGCTCCTCATTTGCCGCTTGCATGCGGCACTCTAGTACCTCTGTGCTTTTGGCATCTACTTCATAGTAGCTAATGCCATTTTCGGCTTCTTGGTTCTGAAGAGACCTAGGAGACAGACTCATTCCATTCTCTCGTTCAGCAGGCCTTTTCAAGGCAGTACTCTGAAGGGTCTCAAAACGTTGGTTCAGCTGTTCCATCTTCACCTGTTGCTCACTGAGAGCATCTTTAGACTGAGATAACTGCTGATGGAGGTCATGCACAGTGCTGCTCAGTGTGGCTTTCTCTCTCTCCACCTGGACATGGATACACAATATGGGCTCTTAAAAACAAGTATCATGAAGATTTATTCCGACTGACTAATGCAATCCAAGCATTTTGGATAAACAACAACACTGGAGAGAAACTTGCTAAAGACACCAGAACTAAACAGTCTCTTAAGGATGGACCACTTTAGAATGATTTATGCTAATTAAAGGTCTTGAAATTTCATTCAAAAATATTTTATAGGTTTAGTAAGAGTGTCATAAATTATGAAAATCACAGCACACTGAGTAAAACCCAGTATCTTTTCCCACTTCCATTCTCTCTCTCCTAACTTTCTATACAACAAGGACAGAAAGGTCAAAAACATAACTCAGAAATAAATAAAAATAATTGATTATACATTTTAAAAAGAAAAAAGAAAATGGACTATCTGAGTGGGTGAAAAACACTTGTTTCTTAGTAACTGACTTGATTTACAGTACATCTGAGCAGGAAGTGGTATGAAACAGGAAGTAGTATTCATCTGTCAGATGATGGTTTCATGCATGAAACTGCTGAGTTAAAAATGAGAAACCCCACATGACCATTTTACAGATATTTACATCACAGGGTTTGAATCATTTAATCTTTGGTCTGAGATTAGATCTGAAGAGATGAACGTCAGCCAATATGAACCTCAATATAAACATTGTCAAGAATAATGAAACCAATGTCATGGATGTAAATTTCTGAGAACTTGGTTATATATTTATTTATTTGTTCTTTTAGAGATTTTTTTTTTTTTTGGAAAAATTGCCAGGTATATGTAGTAAATCTTTTACAAAAGCAATAAGCCCAATGAAGAAATTAAATTCATTGTAAAGTACCGATTTATGGGGCCTATTGCTATATTACAGGTTGGCTGAGGTGGTTGAATGTAGAATTTGCAATGCAACAGCCGATCTATTGTCAAAATAAGAAAAACATGCATCGGATACCCAATTTGCAAAGTTAAATTTGTATGTCAGTGTATGCAAAACAAGGTCAGGAAGTAAAACACAAAAACAGACAAATAGTAAAGAAAGTGTCCAGTAATGAAACTCTGATATGAAAAAGCTGCAACAGCTCATGAAGTAAGCGAGGAGCATGTAGGATGTAAAGAGGCTTCCTCACCTGCAGCAGCTGCTGCTTGAGTTTCTGGCTGTCTGACAGGTGCAGCTCACTCAGGAGATCAGCCACCAGCCCAGGCGCCTGAGGTCTGAGGAACACGTCACTGTTTCTGGGTGTGGAGCACATGTTTCTCTCCATCCCTTTGGAGTTATTATACCCACTGTCCATCTCCTCCTCTCCTCCCTCTTTGTCCTTCTCTCCATCCCGGCTGTCATTCAGCTGTAGCTCTAAGTGGCCAAAAGAGTCAAAGGGGTTGAGGGTAAGGGTGGTGAGCTCTCGTCTCAGGCTGTTCTTCTGCTCCCTCTCCTCTTTCAGGGCCTCAAGTGCCTCGTCCAGCTGATGCTCTGCAATCTCCCTCAAACGCCCGGCCTCTTCTAGCTGTGCCCTCATCAACTCCAGCTCCTCATCTTTATGGGTCAACTCCAACTTCACAGACTCAAACTCCACCTGTGGACAAAAATGTAAACATTTAGAATATGATAGTCTGTCTAAATCTAGTTGTAGTAGTAAAACGCATTTACTTCATATTACTTGTTGAAAAGCTACATATAAATATTTCAAAGACTTAGATTGGAGTAAAAGTTAATACTACTTTATCGGTTTGAACAAAACAACAAAAAAAACTGTTTTCATTATTTACATATTTACATTTATTTAACATTTTATATTTATATACATTTATTTATTTAACATTTTAAATTAGCTTCCATTTTTATATTTTTAGTTTTAATTGTAATTAATAATCATTTAATCATTATGCCTTTGTCATTGTTATTGGTTTACATATATTTGTTTATATATGTTTATTTCAGTTTTATTTTAGTAATTTTATTACTTCAACTTTAACTTGAACTTAAACTGTTACCATGCAAATTAACTAAAATATTTTTTCTTCTAATATTTCTATTTAAATGAAAAAAAAAAGACCAAGACCAAGACTGATGAAAAGACCAAGAAACTACAATTCTGACTAGGGTAACTAGAAGTCATACACTGCAACTTTCCACTTGTCTGCATCCCATGTAGCTCCCTTCCCCCAAAACATACCAGCACAGTGCTAACTTGTTAGGCTGGATTAGCCTGCCTTTACTGATATGGCATCATATAACTAATAACCACAGAAATATACAAACAATAACCATAGCACTGACTGATAACTAAATCCCATTTCTATGAACACAGATGACAAATTACAGTAAACAAAGCCAGATCTGTATCCACTTCATGACATCACAGCCTTTGCTGGACTATTACACCACTCTCTGAATTCACAGGAAATGACACCCACATTTACATTAATATCACAGTGTATAAACAACAGATCTGAATAACTAGTTCAATGCTGTGCATTTTGGGAGAATTAATATCAAAATATCTCTAAACCCATTTAAAAGAATAATTCACAATAATTCATCTAAGATCTTGGTGAGTTTGTTTCTTCTTTGGAATAAATTTGTAGATTTTTTTTTCTCATTCTCAAGGCACCCATTCACTGCAGAGGATCCATTGGTGAGCAAGTGAAGTAACGCTAAATTTCTCCAAATCTGTTCCAATGAAGAAACATCAACAGTACATCTTGGGCGCCGTGAGGCTGAGCAAAATTTCAGCTAATTGTCATTTTTGGGCGAACTATTCCTTTAACACCAAACAGGTTCAACTGTTAGCATTCACACAGTGTCGATCCCAAAATTTGCATATGATCATAATTGCTGCCATTAACTCACAACTTGCTGTTAAATTCTTTTGACATCATGACACATATTTGTGAGTTAATTCACTATAACTAGTCTAGTTATTGAAGTCAAGGTCTTAAGGACATCTCAGCTTAGCTTATTTGTATATTTACTGTCTGAATTCACCCTGAGAAAACCGGTTTTTGTCCAACAGGGAAGGTGTTCCAGCCTCTCAGTGTCTGTGAATATTCATGCGTGATGTGAATAAAAGCGTTCTCGTGTGCAGTCCCACAGAAGGAAGGCTTTGTTAAAAATCAGCTGAGACTGAAGCACTACAACAGAAGTGTTTGTACTGCCGTAACAGCAGCTGCAAAAAACACATTCAAAGTCACAAGACATCTCCAGTGAAGCACATTCCACAAGCAAAGACCTAAGTCCCGCAAACACTACAAGAAAGTGCTTAATGTTACATGTTGAACTGCATCAGAGGGTTATGACGACATATTTATGGAAAAAGTTGGATATTCAATAAATACAGAAAACAACACCTGCATTCTCACACACCTGGTTCTCCTTAAGCACTGAGACTTGTTTCTGCAGGGAGATGTTCTCCTCTTCCAGCTCACTGTTATCCTGAAGCTGCTGCACCTCTCGAGTCTTGTACTCCTTCATCTCCTCTCTCATTCGGGTCTTCTCCACCTCCAAGCACTCAGACTCCTAAAGTCAGCAGGAGTAGTCAGAGAGGGGAAGTCCATAAAAATAAAAATAAACCGAAGAGAAATTGGTTCTGCACAATTACAATTACATGGTGGTAGGGCTGCAAAGGGGCAGAACATTTCCGGAAACTTTCCATGGGAAATATCGTAAATATTCAAAGTTTGAAACTTACCAGGAATTTATGGGAATTAATTGGAAATTTGGGGAAATGTATAAAAAAAACTGTATCATATACAAACAGGCAGTAACAACTTACTAATATATATATATATATATATATATATTTTTTTTTAATCATAGGCTCACATGCATGCAAACTAATACAAATTTTAAAAATGACATTTTTGGATTTTTTTGGGGGGGGGGGGGGGGGGAGCTGTGATGCTTTTTTCAGGATTTATTGATGAATAAAAACTTATGAACAGTTTATTCAAAATATAAATCTTCTCTAACAATATAAGTCTTCGCTACTACTTTTTAAAAATTTATTTAACACATCCTTGTTGAATAAAAGTATTAATTTATTTTTTTTAAAAAGGGAAAAGATACTGACCCCAAACCTTTGAATGGTAGTGTATTATTAAAAAAGGATTTCTATTTTAAATAAATGTGTGTTTTTTTTTTAAACTCTTTATTTAAAGAATCCTGAAAAAAGAATCACAGTTAATAATACTAATAATAAAAAATATTAAGCAGCACAACTGTTTCCAAAATTGATAATAAATAAGCATATTAGAATGATGTCTGAAGAATCATGTGACACTGAATAGCTTTGCATCACAGAATACCGGCAATACTGCACAATATTACTATTCATTTTCTGTATTTTTGATCAAATAAATGAAGGCTTGATGAGCAAAAGATATGCAACGTTTAAAAACATTAAAAATAGTAATTTGTCCAAACTTTTGACCAGTACTGCACATCTGTATGATAACAGAAAACTTGCTAGCAGAAGGAGCATCACAGCTTGAGCTATATAGCACATACCTCATAAACTGTATAAACACTTTTTGGTATTTACTAGTTAAACGTGAATCCCATAGATTAAATATATTTAGAATATCAAAACTTAGATGTAGTCTTTGGAAAATGGAGGGGAATCCCCCTCTTAGGTGACTGGAGGGGATTGTGTGTGTGTGTGTGGGGTCATTTTTAGACTTTTGTTTTATTATTATCATCTCACCTAAATGTTTGTTCAGTCAGTGTATTTGTTTTTACTATGGTATATAGCCTAATTTAGTTGCACAGTATATTACACACAGCACAAGGAAATTTTAAACAATTTTTTGTAATATTCATGTAATTTATATGAATACTTACCAAGATGGACATTTTGATATTTGTGTGCAGGATTTAAGAAATGATCTGTGCATGTAATGGTAGATAAGCACAGTGCATGTAGGGGGTGTGGCCTCAATAGCCCTGCAGTAAGCAGTGTGCTGTAGGGCTGTAACGTCCCAGTCGATTAGTCGATTAATTGGTCGATACGGTCTGGTTCGACCAAAATTCTGATTGGTCGATTTTTTGCCGCGCTCATTTCATCAGGTGGAAAGCACTAATTGCTAATGGGGGTGTTTTCAGAGCACCCCTGTTTCACAGGTAACAGTCTGTTTTCAGAACACCCCCATTGTTTTCACTTTTTTTGGATTAGCCCAACCCACTGGAGAAGAGAGACAGATAAGTAGGCTTTAATGCACTTTATTTGGTTTCTGCTCTTGTTTGTTTAATAAATACTTTTTTTATTAAAGTTGACGCGCCTTTTGTGTTTATTAAGAGTAAAAGCTTTAAGTCTATTCGTGTCTCAGCCGCGAAGCTGAGCTCTTATGTTCAGCCTCGCTCTGTGCGAGCTGCGCAGAGCGGCTGAAATGATAGTGTCTGACAGTTATACTTATAACATATGACAAAAATAATTTTCTAAATTATGTTGCACATTCCTCAAAAGTTCTTGTGATATCACTAGTTGACAACATAGTACTGTTTTCAGAAATCACAGGCTATGATATTGCGCAGGTGCACGTAATGCACCGCTGTCAGAGACGACAGACTCGTGTGTCAGACTCATTTCAGTGCAAAATAATTAGGTCAAAAACGATTTAATATACTGCAAATAGCCTATTAGTTTTTTATGTTTATTTATAATTAATTTAGGCAGACAACAAGGCTACCAAGTACTGAGCACAGTGCGCATCTAATTAATGTAACGTACGTTTTTTTTTTTCTCTCCACAACGTCATTTTTAGTCGAAAGTTTCAGGACTTCAGTCGACCAAGATTTTCTTTGGTTGATTACAGCCCTAGTGTGCTGTGTGCGATTGTAGGGTAAAAATTAAACTGAAATTGCATTAAATCTGGTTGTTTTAACCAAGATTATGCTGCAAGATTTTGTTCTCAACTACATTCAAGTTCCAAGTTCTTGCAATTTTGCAAATATCCAGTTTATTCCCATTAATTCCTGTTAATTCCCATGGAAAGTTTCCAATCTTGAAAGTTCCCGGAATTTTGCATGGTGGTAGCTTCATAAAATTCTGCAGCTTTAGTGCTTATGGTCTCTTTGTTCCATTTAATACAAATTCTCTAAAAGGAAAGTTCACACAAAATTAATTGTACCATGTCATGACTTAACATTTTACATCTCATTCCAGACCTTACTTCAGAATACAGGTGAAGTTTAGCAGTCCCAGGTGCATTTTCTCATACAATTAAACTGAATGAAATGAGCCACTGACATCAAACCTGGCATGACACATTATGACACCCCTAACCCTAACCCTAACCCTAACCCTAACCCATGCACTACATTTTTGCAGAGACTGCAAGCCCATTTAAAATGGGAAACGACTCATTTCTCATTAGAGGGCAGACATTTTTTTTTTTATTATTAAAGAACTTAAAACTTACTTTGATTATAAAGTTATTTACTTTGTCCAATACAATAGTTCAATAAGTAGTTCACAATGGCCTCTCTTCTCTTCAGGCTGACACTGAAACTAAACCCGGTTTTGTCACATGATCAGGCCTTATGAAAACAAGGAGTCTTATTTCCACTTTTACTTTGATCAGCAAGCGAGCCAGAAGAGTGCTTGTTATTCAGCGGCATTTCAGCTCAGAACATTTCACTTTTCTGTTACACATAAATATTGCTTCTTTTAGAAAATGAATCTCATTGTACAGTTCACATAAGAAGGGCAGTAAGGATTTCATTGGTCTTGTGGTTAGGAATGCACATTTTATGCAAACACTAGCCTTCTGATTGATGGTAGTGTATGTACCTTCTTTAGCTGAGTGGAGAGGCCGGCCAGTCGCTCGTTTTCAGCCGAGGTGTTGGCCAGCATGACTCGGACCTGTTTAAGCTCCGCCTGCAGCTCGTCCATGCGAATCTCCATGGCTGCCTCTTTAGTAGCCGACTCCTGCAGGAGCCTCTCTTCTCGACTTTCCCCATCTGCAGCTGCACGCTTATGGCTGCTCACAGAGTCTGCCAGAGCCTGTAAACATATACACATACATCAATCAAACACTCATCTCCATCACAACCAAGACACTGAGTTACACTAGCAGAGGTTTGGCCAAGAAGAAACAAAATCATTTAGTTGACTGGCTAAATGAACAAGCAACGATGACACAATTTACGGCCCCTCAGCTACTTTGTGGGAATTTCTGAAATTCTTAAAATGAGAACAGCAGAGCTGTTGAAAGTTAAGTTGTCAGTCTTTAATTATTTTGAGTAATTTGTTTACTCACCTAGCCAATAAACAACATCAACTGTACTGAGAGTTAGCAAAGTGAAACTCTATACTTTACCCATGACACTACACTACATTCCAGCTTTACTAGCAACCAGAGGGTGTAATTACAATGTGTTTAGTTCATGCTAAGGCCACAGGGTTACACATTATTTTAAGATGTCCTTGTTACAGTGTAATTATGTATTTAAAGTACTGAAGAATATTAATTAACTACATGTACTTACTATATGGTTAGGATTAGAGTTTGGCATAGGGTTACTTGCATGTAATTATGCATAATTTATTGTAATTATAATAGTAAGTACATGTAATGTTAAACAAGGACACCAATAAAATGTTACTGGCTGTTGTAGCGCTTGGACAAATGGTAACAAACGCACAGCAGATTTGATCACACTGAACTCAACTGTTACAAGATGAATCAGCACTGGCCAGGTTGTCATTAACATAGCCACACTCTTTTCTCTGAACATTATAATTTGAGTCATGTGAGAACATGTGGGAAAACCATGCTTGAGCTGCTCTATAATTAATCATGAAAGGCAGACAGCAGAGGGAGAATTTATACCTCAGGGGAATTTATACTTCTGCTCAGTAAATATAAAAGAATGACATGCTTTTTAAAAGACTAGTTCACCCAGAAATGAAGATATGCTATTCCTCATGTCCCTCACAATGCATTCCTTGCGTGAAACACAAAAAGAGATGTTAGAATATCTCAGCAGCTCTATTCCATACAACAAAAGCAGAAGGTGAAGTATAATGCCAATGTAATGCACAAAAGTATCAAAAGTGGTCTATGGTTCTGAAGCCATGGGATGACTTTGTGCAAGAAACAAGAACCAAAAATTCACTGCAACTGAACACAAATTAGTGTTACACTAGTATCATTAAAAGACACTATTATAGCCTGTATTCATATTTTAATTTCATATTTACCATTTTCATTTTTCAGTTAAAGTTTTAATAATTTTTATTATAGTTTATATAATATACAAAACTAAATGTAAATTTATTTCAGCTAGATGCCGAAATAAATAAATGTTAGTTTTCTTTTATATTTTATTTTCTATCAGTTAACATTTTCAATAGTTTTAGGTTTAGTTAACTATAAAAAAAACCCCTGCAAATCTTCAGGAGCTACAAGAGCTCTCAAATCTAAACAACACACAAAAACCAATGGCCTTTGGCTTCAAATCACTATTTTTGTAGCCACAGTATGGAATAGAGCTGCTCAGACATTGAAAATAATATTGGTTTGAAAAAACATAGGGATGCAGTAAATGTTTCTGTGGATGAAACATTTCAAAGAAAAGTTTTATTCAATCAACAGAAATATTCATTAGTAGAATCCTGGAGGACTAAACATGAAATGACAATGCAATGTGTACATCTCTAGGATGTTACAACTGTCACACGTGTTTTTTTTCCTAGCACACCAGACCCAGATCTGTGCACCCCAGTCATCACTCTACCACACTCACCTACTTTGCCAATTTCATGCTCTACTAATCAGACACAGAGAGAGAGAGAGAAATACACGAGCCTAATCTTCATACCAGAGGGGTGAGTCCACAATGTGCCTCACATGTGAACATCACATAAAAAAATATATATATTAGCTGAAGTTGGCAAACCAATAATATATGCCCATATAATGCCCTCAATGTGTTGCTAATTTTAAATTATTGCAAAAGACTAAAAGCATGGATTTTGGGGCATAGATTTATGTAATAAATCGGATAACAAAGAGCTAAAAATGCCCATGCATGCCAGACTTACAGCCTATTTGTTTTCTACTTTGGCCATGGACCACATAGACTGATGTGTCAGAACAGTGCTCTATTAAAACTGTCCTAAAATGGCAATGTCCAAACAAAACAGCAATGTTTTAAAAGAAATCCCCTTAATCTCAAAAATATAAAGAATTATTTTCAAACGCTAACCAAAATGGTAAAATATATATATATATATATATATATAGTTTGGTTGTTATTTTATTGGGGAAATGACAACCTGGAAAGTCTTTACATTGCTCTCAGCTAATATTTCAAAAGGACAAGGAGATGGGACAAAGATATTAATTTATTTATTATTCCAGCCAAACAATTAAATATAATCAAAATGCTTACATACAGGCCACTAGATCAAGCTTTTTGTTTGCTTAAAGGGATAGTTCACCCAAAAATGAAAATTCTGTCATTATTTACTCACCCTCAAGTAGTTCCAAACCTGTACGAATGTCTTTGTTCAGCTGAACTCAAAGGAAGATATTCTGAAGAGTGTGGGAAACAGAGCAGTTCTGGGGCACCATTGACTTCCATAGTATTTCTTTTCCTACTATGGAAGTCAACGGTGCCCCAAAATAGCCTGGTTACAAACTCTCTTCAAAATATCTTCCTTTGTGTTAGGCAGAAAAAAGAAATTCGTACAGATTTGGAACTACTTGAGGGTGAGTAAATAATGACAGAATTTTCATTTTTGGGTGAACTATCCCTTTAATGAATCAGCAAAACTAAACCATTTTCTTTTTTGCCTTCATGTGCCAGCAGCTGTCAAGCAGAGGGATATAAATATCCAACTAATTTTGTTTAGTCCCCTGGGTCCCAAAGAAGTGTCCATGTTATGTAATTAACATTTCATTTAAATATCAAGTTTTGATTTCTACATTGTTACATAAGATCTGCAGGGAAAAAGCACTTGCAAATTTAGCCATTAAGCAGCACCATCATAACCAAATTGAGTTTTCAACCTAAAATGAAATGACAAATTCTACATGACTCGGACAAACAGGGAAAACAGGTCACTGAGAGTAAAGCGTACTACTGTCCAGACAAAACATTCGAGTATGCAAACTATCCATCTGAAAGACTACAAGGATATGAATCAGACAGGGAAGACAATGCTTCAGACTATTCAACAGAAGAAGGGCATGAGACATATCCCCAAGCTGACTGTGTAACAGCTAAAAGACGTGTCTTCACAATGCTTGATTGTTATACAGACAAAATCTCTTTATGAAAAGAAAAAAAAACACGCAAACTTGAAAAAGCCAGGAAAAAAACAGAGAAACCCATACTACAATAACTCTAATGTGAAAGGTCGTGTGTCCAAAATGGACAAATTCATCTGTTCTCAGAAGCCAACTTGAACAGATTGTGATATGCCCTCATTCTCAAAAACGATAAACAAAACTACTCAAGGTAATAGGAAATATGACCCAGATTACATTTGATACAGGTTCACTTGCCTTAATAATAAACATGATTTGTGCTGACCACAAATGGTTTTGAGTGGCGAGTTATTGGCTGTCGTGTGCAAGGAACCATAGATATTCAAGAGAAATTTAGGCGCCAAATACTCTTGCCTATGCCATAATGAATCATTTAAATGAATAAATTACAAATTCTACAACAGTAAACCATTTTGTGAATCACTAACTGGAAAAAAGAAGCTCCTTGTTTCATGCAGCAATTCCTCAATACTTTAATTTAACCTTCTACCTCTTATTTCCTTCTTTTTATTTCTGGCTCTCTATTGACTGACCTCTCTGAGTTGTTGCAATTCCATCTTCAGGGCTTCATGTTCTTCCTCCAGCTGGCTGTGTTTGATCTTCAGTGTAGCGCTCTCCTCCAGGACAGCCAGGCCGTACCGTGCAGCCTGTAACTTCTCCTCATTGGCTTCCTGGAGTTCTGCCGCCAGCCTCTCCACCTCTGCTTGAAGCCCTCCATCTCCTTCTCCTCCTCCTCCTCCGATCCCCTCCAACTCTCCATCACCCTCCTCTAGCATCCTCTGCCCAACCTCACGCTCCGGCCCAGAACAGATACTTCACTCCGGTCTCGTCATGTCTGCGAGAAGACAGATGTTAAGGCCCGTTCACACCAAGAATAATAGAAGAAACTATAAAGATGAATGAAGAGTGCTTATAAACCAGCTCTTGATTTAAGATTTAAAGGATCCCTGTGGTTTACCACTTAAAAAAAAAGAAAGAAAAAATGAAGATATAATATTAGTATCGTAATTTTATAGTTGTAACGTAAAATTAAATTATTATTTTTATTAATATCATTACAGAATTTCTATAAAATCCTAGATCAATTTTTTTTCCTGTGATATTATAATAATAATATAATAAAACATTTGTCATTTCCCCTATAGATTTATTGTATTGGGAAAGAGCAACTCTGACATTGTGCTAAACATCTTTTCTGTGCCACAGAAAAAAAGAACGTAGTATGGGGTTGGAACAGTGTATAAGTGGGGTTGTGAAGTGTATAAGATCATTATCAGTCCTAACGTGACGAACCGATAAGCTTCTTCAAAACCTACCACACAGCTCAAAGTCCTCAGACGTAACATTATTATGAGATTATCAGAGCTACTAATCTGGAATTCAATGAGACGGTGTCGCACCAGACCAGCAGGACACAGTCGAATAAGATTTACTCCAGCAGCTTAAAAGACTGTTGCACTTTCACTGTGGCAGGCAGTATGTCATCGAATGATAGGATGGTTTCTACATGGATTGTTGTAGGGACAGCTCACACAAAAATGAGAATACGCCATCATTTACTCAACCTCATGCTATTCCAAAACCACATGACTTTCTTTTTACTGAACAACACTCAAGGAGGACGACAGTCTGAGTCACCATTCATTAATAGTGGCGGAATTTTCATTTTTGGGTGAACTGTCCCTTTAACAGCATTCATGACAGCGTAAACATAGCGTTTCAAAATAACATACACACTGACAGTTCTTCCTTCTATACTGCCTCACAGAGTAACATTTTAACACAGGCAGTGCCAATTATTGGATTTAGGTTCCGGTTTTGGTCAAAAAGCGTCTATATTTGGTGGTTTATTGACATCAGTACAGGAAGTATTTGATTACACTTTATTTCAATACACGAATTGGGTTCATCAGGCTACGAAAGCTCATTGTTATTAAAAAAAAACCCATTTATATCTAAACCTCGAAGCTTTTTACAAGGTGACTTTGAATGTGACAAAACACTATAAGCTAACGTTAGTTTGTCAACAGTTTGCTGTAGCCACAGTGCTAACTAACATAATAAACATTACAGTTTTCCTGGTTTTAGTAACACGTTACAAGACACACTTTCTAGCAATTGTAATAGTGGCAACTGTTGCCTAAAAATGAGCAAAGGTTCATTTGCTGAAGTATCTGTATAGGCTCATAACATCCGCCTTATTTCTTCAGTTGCTACAAGGTTAGTTCGGTTTAGCTGTGGCGAAACTGTCAGCTGGCGGCGGACAAAGACAAAAAGGTCGCTTTTAATCGTTTCTTACCTTTATATTTAGTTGACAGAATCACGAATAGACGGATGAAACATGAATTTGAGCTCGAAGGAGATCAGCCCTTTCCTTGCGCGCGCTCCAGAAGTCAGCCGTTTGAATGAATGCACGAGCACAACTCTGAAGTGCTGCTAAACAGCCAATGACGCGCGTCCACTTCCGCCAGCTCCAGTGAGCATGCTGCAGCGGATGTGGTTCTGTCGCTGAATAAAATTAGATTAAGTTGTCATAGAATACAAACCTGAAAGGATTAAACGAATATTTGAAGATTATGTGTTTATGTAATTTTCTTATTGGGTGTTTTGAATTAAGCACTGTCACATGAAACACGAAGGAATCAACATAATAATAACAACGACCAAATAATGTACCTGAACTGTACCTAACCTAGCAACCACCAAAAAGGCCACAAATACAAAAATATTGTTTCTGCCCATAAACATGCCATTTTACACTAAATCCATTTGATTTGTCCATATTCCAGTGCAATATGGGGCCACACACACTGCTAAATAGATCTAACAAAGCTGCTTTAAGCGGTAATAAGACCATCTCTGGATTTTATTGTTTTGTTAAAACCAGTTTGAAGTAAAATGTCTTTCATGGCCTCTCCAATTACCATATCATATACAAAATGGAAACTAGGCTACATGCAAAGCTCCCAGCTGCATATAGTATGAACTGAAGTAGGTCCACTTTTATGCCATCATTCCTCAAATAACTGCCTCACAAAAAATGAGATGATATTCATACATTGTTCATTCAACAACCCAATAGCCACTGTTTATATCTTATATTTTGAATGTGTTGTGTGCTGAGCAAAGACAAAAAGAAAGCACAACTTTAGGTGTCTACAGCAAAGCTGAATCTGTGTTGAATCAGCACCTTTGTTGTTCATTAGCCTACTTTAACTCATAAAATAGGTTTTAATTAATATTATGAGTATAAAATAATTGATGATCTCAGTTGCAGCTCTCTGTGTGTTTATTTTCCAGTACAGCACTAATCATGTGACACCTAGTGTTTGAGGAGGGTAAGTGCAAACCCTGCCTGGCCAACATAAGCAGCTGTTCAGCAGAATAGCGCCAGTGTCAAGAACCAATTGTCAATCATTTTAGCTAAGAAGTGCATAGAATGGCATCCAACAGCTGATTATAAGTTTACTGAATTTATTTTTATATAAATATAGATGTAATATTAGTAGTGCCAATTGCTGTATGGCAGCTGCAATACAAGTTTTAACTCTGAGGTCAAATAATGTAACCAGTGGGCATCTGCCAGCCAGGGCTGTCTAATGTTACTTACTGTAAGTTTTAGCCACCGTGGGCAGTTTCACAGGCATCTGCTGGGCCAGCTGCTTGCCCAAATAAGATGAATTGTCATGGTGGGTTGTTGCTTTCCAACTACACTGAATGGCATCATACTGTGAAGTATTATTGTGCAGGTGTAGTTTATCTTCTTCAGTGAGGAGTCTGAGGAATAAACCTGCTAGTCATTCAAAAAAAAAAAGACCAACCCAAATAATATCTTACAAACGGATCCACATTACTGAAACACCTTTAATAAATGAGTCCAGGGAAGATAAACAGTAAAATAGAGGAAGACGTAAAAGATGACGTCTAAGTATGGAGAGTCCCATGAGGGAATTTCAGGGGAAGAGACTGGCCCATTACTGTGGGAAACCCAGATCTGGGCGTCCACAATGCCCCTAAGTTTAAAGGTCAAGGGTCATCAAAAGTTGCATGCCCTTTCAAATAAACCGAGAACTTCAGTACTGTAATACATAATGTAGAGAAACACTCATATGTCATATAATATCAGATATTATATGACAGATACGTGTTGCTCTTTGATATGTTGATAATATTGTAATATCACATGTGTGTCATATTCTTTAATGATTTACACAATTAGTTGTCAATTTTTTTTCCATACATCCGCATCCTTCAGGTCCATACAATGATGATTTTATTAAGCAAAGTGGTCTTAAATCACTGTTTGTGATGTGTCCCTTGACCAGGAGGTCACTGTGTTCAGGGAGCATTTATCAGAAAGAGGGGTGAGAGGAGAGCGAAGGCCAGGGGTTTGTGTCAAGGTCAGAACACAGGCGTAGGAGAAATAGTATAAAACCATGGGAAGAAGGAAAGTCTGTCAAATAAAGCACAGTAAAAGAGGAGAGAAGTCTGTGAAGGAGTCTGGGCACAAGACGTTTGGCACATATTTACTCTAGTTATCGGTTAGTTAAAGTGATTCGATCCATCTGTAAGAATGAAAGTGCACAGCTTGGCTCTTCTAGTCCTGTCACTCTCAGTATCCAGCACACAGGCCTTATGGAGGTAAGTCAACACAACAAATATTTTGCTCTGGTTTTTATACAACAACATGAAAGCCAATTATTTAATTTGAGAAATATGTTGTCGTTACAATATCATGAAATGTTTTTTGTTTTTCTAACACAGTAACAATGCATCTCTATTGATGAAAATAGATAGCTGCCTTTATAATTTAGGAAGGTCAAGTCACCTTTATTCCTATAGTGCTTTACACAATACAGATTGTGTCAAAGCAGCTTTACAGACATAAATAGGAAAACAGCAGAATCAGATATAGACATGCAACTATGGAGACATTTCAGATTCAGCTCTAAAAGGCAATAACACCATTATTTAGCTCGAGTCAGTTCAGTGCTGGTTCAGTTCAGATAGGGTTGTAGTTTAATTGTGATCACGATTTCTGCTTCGCTCGATTTGAGCATAATAGTCTGTAATATTTGCCTGTTGGTTTTTTATTTTTTATTTTTATTTTTAAAAATGTTTAAAAATGTCTTTAAAATGTTTCAACATTTTTTTTAGTAGTTTTGAAATATATTACAAAATGAATAATATCTATTTTTGCCATATAGGGATTGTATTTATGTCATAAACAGAAATTAAGAAAAAGTTTCATTTTTTTTTTTTAAATCAGATAAAAAGCACTGCTATCTGATGTTGCTGTTTTATCAGTTGTCCAAACAAATAATAAATGTAACATGAGTCGTTTCTCTCTTCACTAGAGTAAAACTGAAGAAAATGCCCTCCATACGAGAAACCTTGAAGGAAATGGGTGTCACACCAGCTCAAGTGTTTTCTGAGATTATGCCAAAATATGACGAACCTTCACCGACAAACGGCACAGCTCCAACACCTCTGATCAACTACTTAGATGTAAATCAGTCTTAAAAATTGAAAAGAATTAAAATTCTGAGCAATTTAGTATTTGTAATAATCTGTTTTATATAGACATCTTTGTATTTTGAATTGTGTATTTCTCTGTTGATTTCCAGACTCAATACTTTGGTGAGATTAGTATTGGTTCACCAGCTCAGATGTTCAATGTTGTGTTTGACACGGGTTCTGCCAACCTCTGGGTTCCTTCACACAGTTGTTCTCCTTTATACACAGCCTGCTGTGAGTGATTTGCTAAACACAATCTTATAAAACCCACATAAAACTGACCTTAAAAAGTTTTGACCTTTTAAAATTGCATATTTTCTCCTACAGCTCAGTCTGCATTTCTCCATATGTCTCTTTAGTTACACACAACAGGTACGATGCTTCCAGATCCCTCACGCATATTTACAACGGCACGGGATTCTCCATCCAGTACGCTTCTGGAAACGTCCGGGGATTTCTAAGCGAGGACGTGGTTGTAGTAAGTAAAAAAAAGCCATTGGTTTTAAAATGTGAAACACTGGGAATATTAAGAAACAAGTTCAAAAGGAATATCTTTACCAACATATGGAAATGGTATTTTAATGGCCGAGGCAAAATATTTTTAGTCATCCAGGTTACCACAGAAAGTCAAGCACTACAAAAAAATCAACAGATAACCAAGTCCAGATGCTTGTGCACCAGATTTTACCTACAATAAGTCAAAATGCCGATTGATTTGAAGACAAATTGACTGCAATATGGAAGACCAGAACTGTAATTGTACACAGTACCTGATTTAGCTGTTTGACCTTTGACCTCTAACTTCTTTAGGTGGGTGGTATCCCAGTAGTGCAGGTTTTTGCAGAGGCCACAGCTCTTCCTGCAATCCCATTCATCTTTGCCAAGTTTGACGGGGTGCTAGGGATGGGATATCCAGATGTAGCCATTGATGGAATTACACCTGTGTTCGATCGCATCATGTCTCAACATGTTCTAAAACAGAACGTCTTCTCAGTGTACTACAGCAGGTGAGTGGCAGCATTTATTGACATACAGTGTGAGTAAGGATGAGAAATTTCATGATTGAGCGCCTTGCAATTTTATGTGTGCATATATATATTGTATATACTGTTTTTATATGTATACACACACAAGAAAAGCAGAATTTGATTTTGATGAATTTTGTGAATTTAATATGAGCATGTTAATTTCTAAACCACATCATTATATAGTGTAATAATTAATGTATTTAAACAGTACTAGTTGATTACAATCCATATCTTTGTATGTATATGCAGAGGTGTAAAATGTGTTTAAATAAGCATTGTTTGTTAAATGAATTGTAATTCATGTTTAGTGATGTTCTCACCAGGTAGTGGATAAGCTGTATTTATAATATGTCATTATATGACACATTGATTTGCAATCAGGACTGTCAATGTTTTTTTTTTTTTTTAATCTTAATAATTACATGATTTGCTCATTAATTAATCTAATTAGTAACAAATAATTATTTATCAATATTTGAGAAAAAAAAAAAAACTCTAAAAGCCCCAAATAAATAATTAAAAGATTACACAAAAAACACACAAAAAAGTGGCCTTTCAAAACGTTAATGTTGTATGTTTTAATTCTGTGACTCTCCTCATTAATTCAACACATTCTAGTATTCTGTGTGGAATATGTTTCTAGCCTCTGCATCACATCTTGCTCTTCAAAGGGATAGTTCACCCAAAAATGAAAATTCTCTCATTATTTACTCACCCTCATGTCGTTCCAGATGTTTATGACTTTCTTTCTTAAGATGAACACAAGCAAAGATTTTTAGTCCAGATAATGCAAAACAGAACCACTTCAGAACCCACACAAAGTGAACCAACCACGAACATGATGGGCAAGTTTAAATTATTATTATTTGTATCCTTCTTACATATCATTTCACTTAAGAAGACACTGATTCATTAACAGGGGTCGGATGCGTTACTGTCATATTCACTTTGTGTAGTTTTTGAAGTGTCATTTTTTGATGTCCCATACACGTGATTTTTTTTCTAAAACTCTTAGTGCGTTCATCTGATAAATGAAAGTCACATGGGATGGCATGAGGGTGGAAAGGATGGAGTTTCCTTTTAATCCCTCTCCCTGTATTTTTTTCCCGGTGTTCCGCTGTTCTGCATTTAACTGTTGTTGTTGCACTAGATACACGTGTTTGACCTGTGCCACTGCATTTTGTTTAGTTTTCTCCCTTTAACCAAACTTCTGAATGTCTGTCAGAAAAGAAAGTACTTCTACTTTTTTAATATTTGAGTAAAATTTGTACTTTTTTACTTTTATTCAAGTATGTTTTTGGCCAGATACTTGTACTTTCACTTGAGTAAAATTTTTGAGTACTTTTTACACCTCTGTGTATATGTGTGTGTATCTAAAAGCGACCCAACACACATCCCTGGTGGCGAGCTGGTGCTGGGCGGCACAGACCCAAACTACCACACTGGATCCTTCCACTATATGAAAACCAAAGAGGAAGGCAAGTGGGAGGTCGTCATGAAGGGGTAAGAACATTATCAGCATCAATTTTACAGAACTATTATGATTTTTTATTCCCATGTAGCTTTTTCTGCCATTCTACATCTGTTTTACATCACAGTTTTCGCAAATACTCCTAGATATCCTATATCAGTTTACACAAAATATCCGGTAGCCATCAGTTTTTAATTTTGAGCAGGACCTCAGATCATTTCCAGAGAGGTTATCAATCTTTGCCCTGTGACCTTTAAAAGAATAGCTGACCCAAAAAATCAATCACACACTCACCCTCATGTCATTCCATATCTATATGACTTTTTTTTCTCTTGCTTGGAACACAAGAGGTGAATTTTGAAGATGACTGTACCGGTTGCCATTTTCTTAAAAATTGTGATAATAGAGCTTTCAAGCTTAAAAAGAATGCAAAAGCATTTTAATAGTATCATACAAATATCCATATATCCACTGCTTTGTGTGTGTATGTGTGTTCACTACTCACTTGGATGGGTAAATACAGAGGACAAATGGGTTACCGTACTTGGCCTACGCGTCACCCAAATATGACTTGTGCTATATATTTCAGGCCAGTAATGGCACAAAATAAATAGATTTAAAGATATTGTTGGACAAACAATTATTGGGCAAAATATTTAAAGAAATGCTTCACCCCAAAATGAAAATTTGATGAAAATATATACTGATCCTCAGGCCATCCAAGATATAGATGACTTTGTTTCTTCATTGGAACAGATTTTGAGAAATTTAGCATTACATTACTTACTCACCAATGGATCCTCTGTAGTGAATGGGTGCCGTCAGAATGAGAGTCCAAACAGCTGAAGAAAAAAAAAAAAATTACAATAATCAGTCCATTCCACCAGTCCATTAATTAATGTCTTGTGAAGGGAAAATTTGTGTATTTGTGAGAAACAAATTCATCATTAAGACATTTTAACTTCAAACTGTTGTTTTCAGCTAAAATATTAAATAGCTTTCTGTTATGACAACTCTCAGAGGGACTGGCAGGGTAATATACATGACAATGTTAATATATTTGATCTTGGCGGAATAGATCTGCTAGGCTGCTGCTGTGGCAGAGCAAGTACCGAGAATTATATATATATATATATTTAAAATTAACTCACTTCAAAAGACATTAACTAAACTGATGGACTGGACACATGTGGATTACTTGTGGATTATTGTGATGTTTTTAATCAGCTCTTTGAACTCTCATTCTGACGGCACCCATTCACTGCAGAGGATCCATTGGTGAGCGACTGTGCTAAATTCCTCCAAATCTGTTCTGAAGAAGAAACAAGCTCATCTACACCCTGGATGGCCTGAGAGTGAGTACATTTTCAGCAAATGTAAATTTTTGCGTGGAATATTCCTTTAAGCCTCCCCAAAAGTAGGTAAACTGGGTAAGTCTAAAGAGATTTTTGAAACAAAATCCATTGCAATGTGTTTGATTTACCTCAATAATACTCTTTTTCTGTTTTTCTGCAGCGTGTCTGTAGGTGCAGATATGTTGTTTTGCATGGACGGCTGTACTGCTGTGATTGATACAGGCTCCTCCTACATCACAGGCCCCGCCTCCTCTATTTCCATTCTGATGAAAACAATTGGTGCTGTTGAACTGGCAGAGGGAGGGGTAAATTCTGTTTAGCTAACCTTATGGACATTCTTTAAAAATCTGCATTTATTTAAAAGCCTGCATATAATCTACTAAGAGCTAGACAATTGATTTGAGAGATAAATCGACAGAAAGAGGGATTTTTATGAACCCACTACTACCCACTGAAAACTGAAGAAGCCCAGATTTAAACCTTGAAAACAATTTAATGAAATCCCTAAATCTCAGCATTAGTGGCAAACCACTACTGGCAAAATTTCCAGAGCCATAAAATAAATGAAAAATGTGTTCCAGTTGTACATTAACAGAGAGCACATAATGCATGATGGACCTTCAGACCTTCAACATTCAGCGGTGACAGCTGATTATAAATATAATTAGTAGATAATTGATTATAAAATTCAACGCCTTCACATTGCAAACAAACTTAAGGTGATTGATCATGCGCCAACATCCTATATGCATCCCATACATACAAGCTTTAGTGAAACAACACTTCTATGTTCAGCATTAAAACCTGTTTCTTATTGTTCTGTTTCCTTTTCCTCTTGCACAACTCCATGGGAACAGCTGCTTTGGTCTGCCATGTTTGGCTGAGTCTCATAAATAACGTCTGAAGAGCAAATGGAATGATTGAAAGCTGATGTTTTTTTGTTTGTTTTTTGTTTTTTTCCCCATCACCACTGTTGTCGGTGATATTTAATGTGGAAAATGTGTTTTTCTTTCTTTTCAAGTGTGAAGTTCAATGTCATTTTGGTTTTGCAAAATGATGTAGCACACAGTCTTTGAATGGTTTTAAGGTCACTTATTTTCTGTCTCTTTTCACAGTACACTGTCAGCTGTAATCTGGTCAAGTTGTTGCCCACTGTGGCTTTTCATCTTGGTGGTCAGGAATATTCTCTCACGGAAGAGGACTATATTCTCTGGGTGAGGTCTTTGTTTCATTGCAAGTGTAGTTTATTAATATTAATGTGTTAATATTAATGCAGTATGCCACATTTGGTCGTGATGATCTTGAAGTGCTTTTATTTTCTAATGTACACTGACATGAAATGAAGACAGTCATATCAGTAGCCTAATAAAGATTATTTATTTAAGTGGGAGGCTGCCACTTTATGGGGGCTGCCATTTTTATATCACATGACCAGTGGAACGCTACATACTCTCTCTTAGCAACTTCCTCTTATCTGACAGTTTTGCTTGTGGAATAATTTTATCGTGGCTGATTATCATGTCTTTTGTGGGAAGCTACATCCACACTACTGGGTGTCAGTATAAGTAAAATGACTTCCACATAAACAAAAATAATTATTAAAGGAACACTCCACTTTTTTTTGGAAATAGGCTCATTCTCCAACTCCCCCAGAGTTAATAAGTTGAGTTTTACTCAACTTATTAACTCTGGGGGAGTTGGAGAATGAGCCTATTTCCAAAAAAAGTGGTGTTCCTTTAAGTGCACCTTTAAAGAAACTAGGCTACAGATTCTAGCGTGAACCCAGAAGTTTGCATAACCATGGTTCCCTCCAAAAAATTGGCTTTTTTTTTTTCATTGGCTTTTGGATTATTGCAGGAATAAGTTCTGTGACCAATAAAAGTTTATAATTCTAACACATTTCGTTTGTAAAGATACAATACTAAATACAAGTGCCAGAAGGAAAAAGCTAAGGTTAGGCTATAAACAAACTCCATCATTAAGCTTCCAAAAACTTTTTCAATGTTTATTTAATCTACAAGTTGGAAAGTTTGAGTTGGACGAGTTATAAAATGAACGTTTTAATAGTAGTTTTTAATTTTATTTTGAAGTACACTACAAGTGCACAATTTTTTCACAAGGGTCTTTAGAATCTCAAAACATTTAGCCACTTTTTTCCACACATAAACTCTTTTAAAAACACGAGTGGGGTGATTACTGATGTGTTTTATGTCGCAGAATAAAATCATCCACTAACAAATGACAACTGCCAGCACAGAAATGATTGACTGCACCATTAATATAACTAAGTTACAGATTATTTAAATAGCTTTATTTCATATTTGCATTAACTATGTAAATGTGATGTTGACCTCTGTCATAAAAATGTTAAAGGCTCCCTTACTTCATGTGATGGAGACCCAGGTAGAGGCCTAGTTAATCTTCGCAACTTCACTCAGATAATGTTTTCCTGAAGTGTTGTTTTCATTACAAATACTATTGCTGACTCTGTACTACATTGTCAGTCTGCATATTTTATTTAGCACTGAAGTCTGGGATCTATTCCACTAAGTGACTTCTTTTCATGAAGCATGAAATGCCACATGATGTATCTGCATGCTATTCTATTCTAGACTTCTGAAGTGTAGCATCTGTTTTGAGACACATCAGTCTCTGTTACAGCTATATGGACTTGCACTGGATTTTCTAATGTCTCTTTAATGTCTCATCTTTTGTTCTGCCTACAGCAGTCAGAGTTCGGGGAGGACATCTGCACTGTGACGTTCAAAGCGTTGGATGTGCCGCCCCCTACTGGTCCCATCTGGATCCTGGGGGCGAACTTCATAGCTCGATACTATACAGAGTTTGATCGGGGAAATAATCGCATCGGCTTTGCTCGGGCAGTCTGAGAAACACTGGGTTTTCTGCAATCTAAAATTCAGATTACTATTACATTGTTACACACAACATATAGGATAATTGATCGATCACAATAATAGCAGGTAACTTAAGTTACAGCCTCCTCTGTGAACAAAAAGTTTAGGCATAATTTTAAAAAGTACTTATTATGGAAATAAAACAATTTAACAGAATATGCTTGAGTGTGAACTGAATGTAACGCTTAATTGCATGTTATTTACAATTAAATCAAGATGTATTATAGTTTCAATTTACATCAAATGCAATTGCTTTTTGACCCACTTAAATACATTTTTATATGTAATTTCAAAATTTCAACTTTATATGTGCTTTTGAATGTACCGATAAGCATTTTTAGTAAACTAAAATATACTTTACTGCCATTTCTAGTACACTGTAAAAAGTGATAAGTCGACTTAACTTAAAAAAAAATTGAGGAAACCTGTTGCCTTAAAATTATTAAGTATATAATATATATTTTTAAAGAGTTAAGTGAACTTGACAATTCACTTAACTTATTTTTTTAATTAGTATTTACTTAAAAATGAAGACAACAGGTTTCCTCAATTTTTTTAAGTTAAGTCAACATCAATTTTTACAGTGTAGTTGCACATTTGTAATGTTGAAGCAAGATAAAATGTTATTAAAAGATAATTATTACGTTATGCAAAATGCACTTTTTTTAAAAGTGTATAAGTATTTTAAGAAACATAAGAAATCAAAGGATATTTCACCCAAAACTGAAAATTCTGTCATCATTTCCTCATGCACTTGTTCCAAATGCTTATGAGTTTCATGCTTTTCTTTTTCTTTTGAGGAATGTGTGTAACCAAACAGACGGCAGCCATTGACATCAGTTTTGTTTTTGTCCGTACTATGGAAGTCAATGGCTACCGTCAACTCTTTACATACATTCTTCAAAATATCTTCTTTTGTGTTCACCAGAAGAAAGAAACTTGTTGAAAGAGAGTAAATGATGACAGAATTTTTATTTTTGGGTGGCCCTTTATTTCATTAATATATTTGCAAGGCCATTTATTTGAAATATACTTTTAAGATTTGAAGCACACTACACATTTACTACAATTAATCTCTTTTTCACAAGGGTTCACATGATGATCAGAGGCCATGGCAGTAACTAAAACGGACTCTCTGATTTCAATAGAATAGCAAATTTATTTTCCCACAATCCACAAGTCTATCAAGACAGGAAGCTGTTCTTCGATCAGAACGGTTTGGAAACACCATAACAAAAGTTTTTATAAAGACTATTACGAACTAGCTCAGACAGACAGAGAAAGAAAAAAAACATTGTTTCATTCCCTTGAGCTACTCATTGTGGGTTTCATTGACCATGACATTTGGTTTTAGTTTTAACCAAATGTGTATATAGTTTTGAAAAAAGGAGTAACTCATAAAAACACACCCTTTGGACTTCCGCACCAAAAAAGTTATAAAACCAATTATAGTTATATCACATTGAAAGTTACATAAAACAAATAATCTGTATTAATGCTTGCTACATAAACAAAACCCATATCCAAGAAAATCCCCTTGCATTCAAATTTCCCACTATTGGAACCACAATGTGCAACTAACTGATATTGTTTTTATTTGTATTATCATCAATAGATGTGATCTGTTTTTATAGGAACTGATTAATGGCCTTACAATGTGTGAACACTGTGAAAACTGAATAAACCAAAAAACACTTTAGTTGGCTACTTTAGTTTTTTGTTGGCAACACTTCTTTCGCCTCTCAGAACATCACAATCCAAACAAGCATATGAGGCGCATATGAGGCAAGCCAGTGTCAGGATAGATAGAGATGTTTTCCCCTTTTGACCATCCTCACTGTCTGTCCCGTTGCACTCTGGAAGCTTTTACAAAAGCCTGGGACTGGTGAACAGCCGTGCAACATCTTCATTACGCTAGAGCGCTCATCCATACACATATCGACTGGATTTTGATCTTTTTATCTCTCTGTCCCAGTCTGTGTGTGTTTAGAAACTTGCTTGTCTTGCAGCGTTTCTGTTGAGAAGGTTGTGAAATGGAATGCGAGATATGATCTCCTGCTGTTTCAGTCACGCTGAAGACGCCTTCCTCAGCAGGAGCTACAGATTTTTATCACTGCTTTGTCTCTTTGTCTTTTTCTCTTTCTCTCTCCCTCCTTTCCTGATGCACATTCTTTAGCTGCTGTACTTTTTGAAAGAGGTTACACATCATAGTGTATTTATCGAATCATAATAATTTATTGGATAGAATATCAAATTCAAATTTTGGTTTGAAAATGTTCTAGGGAATATTGATTTAAATGGCTCATCAATTTTCTTTCACAGTGTCACTTTATCTAACAAAAGACAGTTTCTTAAAGACATTATCCTATAGGAAGTGACAATCTATTTTTTTTTAATAGGAAAACAACAGCACAGACATAAATGTTGGATTTTCTTTTTTTAAGATTATGTTTCACTTTAAACGTTCTGTCCTGATTGATTAAATAACTCCATCATTGAGATGTAGTACTGTTTAAAATTTGTGTTAAGAAGTTAATACGATATGATCATTTTCAGCTAGGATGCATTATCTAGTAATGGCCTTTACAACGTAACAAAACATATTTCAAATAAATGCTCTTCTTTTGAACTTTTTATTCTTTAAAGAACTATTTTTTAACATTGATAATAATAAGAATTGTATCAAATCAGCATATTAGAATGATTTCTGAAGGATCACGTGACTCTGAAGACTGGAGTAATGATGATGAAAATTCAGCTTTGACTTCACAGGAATAAAATTACATTTTAAAATATGTTAAATATAAAACAGTTATTTTAAATTGCAATAATATTTCACAATATTACTCTTTTACTGTATTATTAACTGAATAAATGCAGCCTTGACTTCAAAAACATCAAAACAGTTTGAATGGCAGTGTATATTTATTTCTGAGAAAGTCTTTTATGTCACTTTTAGGCGATAACAATAAAGTTAAGGAGATATCTGAAAACATAACTCAGTGGACAAAATGTGGTTTAGAATTATGGTATAAATTGATGAGAAAGTTCAAACTGGAGTATCAGATGAGAATATTAAGTTGGATTGGTTATTATTCTCAGTTCTAACCCGCTCAAATGGATAAAAGGTTTCAAATTTGGGCACAAAAAGGAATAACTGCTTACTCTTCTATTATATCAAAAGGGGGAAATTCAGGATTTTCAGAATTTAACCATCAAATTTGGTCTGGAAAAACAGGATTTTTATAGGTTTTTACAAGATACTATTATGATATGAAAATCAGATGATTATTCCCCTTTGATAAATATGTTTATTAAAGTGTATTATACAAATACTTGTGAAAAACGATTAATATCTGGTTTATATACCTGCATTCAAGATATTAAAGGCCATTCTGCTGAGCATATCAAAGAAAAGTGGAAATGCAGATTTGTATCCCAGCTGAAGAATGGCTGAAATGGCATTCACAGTGTAGTCATTCCAGGGCTCTAAGGGAATTTTGTTGGAAAAATACAGTTGGTTTCTTTATTACGCCCAAAGTGAAAGCAAAACAAAAAGGAATGACAAATCAGGGCTCCTGCTGGAGGCAGCGTGTGGCATATACATGTCTTCTGGTCCTGTCCAGTCTTAAATCTGTTTTGGTCAGAAATACATTCTAGAAAAAACAGCTTATACTCTATTTCTTCACTGTAAAAAGTGATAAGTTGACTTAAATTAAAAAAATTGAGGAAACCTGTTGCCTTAAAATTATTAAGCAAATAATAATAATAAAAAAAAACTTGACAATTCACTTAACCTATTTTTTTTAATTATCATTTACTTAAAATTTTTAAGGCAACGGGTTTCCTCAATTTTTTTTAAGTTAAGTCAACTTATCACTTTTTACTGTGTTGGCAATATACCTGAGTCAGTTAATAGGAATAAATATTTACTCTGGATTCTACTAGCAGCAGCAAAAAAAACAAGACAAAAAAAAAAACAATTACTTGTTTATAGCTCCAGCAGCCTCCCCTAATAAGAACTCAGTGGGAACAAATAGTTACAGAAATTTACAAGATGGAAAGACTGGCATTCAGGTTGAGACTTTTAAGAAACACTGGGGAAAATGGACAATCTATATATCAAAACAGAGAGAAATGCCAAAGTGGAATATGTTCATTAATGTATGTAATTAGGATCAACGGCTGCTTTATATATGCCTACGGAAATTAGTATTATGTTTATGAATGTATGACCACAAATATTTGCTTATATCGTAACCAGTTGACCAAGACCGAAATTTCTTTTACTTTTTGTGTTATACTTCGAGGACAAATATTTATGTATATGTACCTATGAAGGAGTGTTGTTTGTTTGTTATTGTGTTGAAGTTAATAAAAAAAAAAGATACAGATGTGGCAATATAGCAGATGTGACATCTGGACAAGAACAACTTATTTTCTCTGGTCAAAACTGGCTTGTACATTACATTGCATCATTTCCACCAGACAGTAAGACTGAAACTTAACCAGAGGAAACCTTTGCTGTGAGGTGATATGCAGGACAAAACCAAAAGATAATTATTTGCTTTGGCAAGCATTTTTCAAGAGACACAAAAGCAAATGCTGAAGAACAATACAGATAAGAGTCATATGAAGACAAATCTGATAAAAATTTGCCCTGGTGTCACCGAACAGGCAGACACTGAGCATTCATACACAACATCCTTCCATTGTTCCTGTACTTAAAAAACATAACTAAAGGTCAAACAAAGACTTATCCAAGGTCTCATAACAGACATTTATTGGCTACGCAGCTAAATTTAAAAGAAGACCCTGACATTTATAAATATTTCAAACTAGATGGTAGATATGCCATTTAGTCTGTGCATGTGACATTCCCAAAGGCATATTCCATTTTCAAAGGAGCATTCCAGGAAAGTATCAAGAAAAGATTTATCCAGATCATTTTAAAATGTAATAATACATAACATTTACATTCTCTTCCCCTCAAGGCAGTTGCGTTCATAAAAGATTTAGTAGATCTAAATTCACAGTCAGTCTTTACTGGCTTTTGTGATACCTGATCATCGTTTTTTTTTCATCAGTTCCAATAATTCTTCATTAGTTGTGAATAAGCAGTAAGTAATACATGCTAAATTACTAAAATGTTTGTGACAATGTAAAAATGGTTGGGTCACAATCAAAGAACCAAATGCGTCTTTTGTTTGCAAACTGATAACTTCAGTGCCCCAGATCAGTTTGTCCTTAGATCAAGCACACATGCAAGACATATGATCTGCTCATCTCATGCTCAGAAGTGCTTAACACAGCATTCTGTGTCCTCCTCATTTGCAAAACTGGAATTGAATACTGCAGTAGAAAAAAGTTAAGTAATTAAAAATGAATAGAAATTAGTGCTGTCAAAATTATACCACGGGCAACTCGTAAGAACCCACGGTGACAAACACTTGTGACCATCTGGAAAGGTCTTTTTAAATCATTATTCCTCACTTTCAACACAGGAAGTCCATAAGTGACATATAATGAACACCAAGGTTCACTCATGTGATAATGTGTGCATTTTTTGTTGCCATGGCAACATTCCCAAACTGGTGTCCTGTCTGGTTAGCACATGTTGCAGTGTCAGTAATTTTTTAAAACGCTTGTTTTTGTTACTAAAGGTATTTTTCAACCCATGCAAGAATTCTAATGTTTTAATAACATGATTTTAATACATTTCTTGAGCAAATTGATATAAAACAAGTTACAAAGATATTGTGGTGACACATATGTCACATCGGGCTCTTAACCTTATAAAAGCAGGTGGAATTTTGATGCGACGTATTTGTCACATTAAGAAAAATGGTAAAAATGGTAATGAGCTGCTCAATTAATTTTGCTGATTTAATTATTTTAGTGTTATATATATTCTGCTGCTCATTTCAAAGCATATTTTAACAAATCTATGTGCATGTTTAACATGTCGACCTCCAGTGTAAGGTAGTTATTTATTTTTATTCAGTTTGCACATTTTCAAATCAAAAAATCAAAAATTCATTTCTAGTTAAACTGTATACCTGAAAAGGTAGAATTTTGATATGTTACAAAAGTGTTGTTGTAAAATTTAATGGTCACAGTTATGTGGTTTTGAAATATGTTGTGGCAAAGCAAATAAAATGCAAAAACTGTATTACTTCTGGAAAATGTTTTTGTTTTATTTTCCCAGAAATTGATCATTTTGATATATGTTGTGGAAATCAAATAAACATAAAAAAACCCTTGTTATTTAGCAAAAAAAAAATCATAACATTTTTTTTTTCAATTTAGGAATAAAGGCCAAATGTAACATATATGTAACATGAAAAATTTATCATAAATGCCCAATGTGTCATATGTGTAACATAACAGATCTTTCAGAAGGATGGGTTGTATTTTGAAAACAACTGCAGAAACATGTTATAAGTGGTCCATTTGGTCTGTTTTATATGCCCCATAATTTTCCTATAAGTAGAAATTGGTCCGTGTTCTTATGGGTTAACAGTTTTTAATAGTGTTAAATTTTTTTTACGCTGTTAATGCAGGGGCGGAGCTAGGGTTGGCCACCCCACTCACAACTGCTGTTACTGTCTCTTTTTTTTCTTGACAAGAATTGTGTTTATTTAGATGCAGAATGTCAAACGGGAGACTTTTCAGCACTCCACTTCACTTCACTTCAGTGCCAGGCGCTAGTCAAATGTATCATGAGCATGCGTGTCAGATCTGCCTCACGTTCAGCAGCGGCAGCTCTTAAAGTAATAGCAGCCAAATAACCGAATAACCCAGCTGCTGTGATGTCTGTTAATCAAAGAACAAAAGAAACAAGAGGAAATCGATAACTTTTGTAGCTTTCATCTATTTTTAATTTAGTATTTAGTGTTGATTGTTTTATTCAATTTCTGTATTTCCTACCTGCTGAAGGGCATATTTATTATGATGGGTTTATGTGAAGATTTTTTTAAGTTCACTCTAATAAATGTTAAAATTTATAGCTCTCAATTATACTGTAATGTTTAATGGCTATAATCAATGGTTCAATATTAGGAAAAAAAAGAACAATTTCCTAGAGACATCAGTAGTACTGGTATCAGTCATACTCGCCTTCAGTCATAAAAAATGATGCCACTAAATATTAAAAATATACTGTTTTTAGTTTCTACAATACATTAGTGTAATATAAAATTATATTTAAAAACTTTAATGTTAGGTGGGATTAATCTTGATTAATTGTGTTTAATTTCGTATTTTTTAATCAACTGACAGCACTAATTATAGTATATTATATTATTCCAAGATTAAGTTACTTGGATGGCCCTTTAAAAATAATAATGCAATGACGAATTCTTTTTAAATGACCTAAATCATGTTTTTTGGATAGCAAGACAATACTGGATAGCAAAAGGTTATCATCTATCTAACTGTTTTGAGCAGCAAATCAGCATATTAGAATGATTTCTGAAGGATCATGTGACACTGAAGACTGGAGTAATGATGCTGAAAATTCAGCTTTAACATCACAGGAATAAATTACATTTTAACATATTAAAACAGAAAACTATTATTTTAAATTGTCATATTATTTCACAATTTTACTATGCTAACTTTTTTGATTATATAAATGCAACCTTAATGAGCATGAGAGACTTTCAAAACATAAAAAAAAAAAAAATCTTACAGAGCCCAAACTTTTGAAAAGTAGTGTATGTAATATATATAACATTAATTCAAGCAATCATTCTTGCAGTCAACAGTAAATATCACAGATCTATTGGAAACCAGATGCTTTCATGTCCTTTCATGTCTCACCTCGTTCTTTAAACTTAACGAAGCCTGTGGAGAACACAGTCTTTTTTCCCTCTCTTGAGAGCAATGACTTTTTCTCTGACAGCTTACATGTTAAGATGTCTCTCAGCATGCTTCAGAAGGTACAAATCTATCCCAGGAACATGGAGAACATCCCTGCACACACACACACACACACACACACACACACACACACACACACACACACACACACACACACACACACACACACACACACACACACACACACACACACACACACACACACACACACACACACACACACACACACACACACACAAACAAAACTTAAAATGGCGTGAGAACATTAATCACAAACAGGTATAGGTTTAGATTTATAGCTGGAATGGTCTAGGGACCTAATAGGAATAACAGGGGACTTGTTTCAGGGACAGAGAATGATCACGTGTCTAAAATCAAATAATTCATTGCATCATCTGTAAAACATAGGCATGCAAAGGATTTAAATTGAAAAAGACTTAGTGAGCAGGAAGCCTTGCTTTCATAAACCCATTATGAAACATGAGAACGTAAGAAAAAGAGAGGAAGAGAGAGGTGTGGGCTTGAAAAGGCGGAGAAGAAGTTAATGAAAAAGACAAGGAGGGGGTGAAGCGAAGGGACAGAGAGAGCTCCTGTGAGACACCAGTTGTTTAATCATTGTGCTTGTCAAGAATGCACTATTAATTCACTGTCTGCCTGCACATACATTTTGATGGTGGATCGATTCATTTAAGAGCTTTTCTGTCATTCTGCTTCAACTCTGCACTGCAAAACATCACCTGGATCTGCTCAAATGCATCTAACTGAGGATTGTAGACTTCTCCTGCTGGATTGGTGAGCCAGATGAACAACCCTACACCCTTTCACTTCTACAGAACCAAGGTAGGCTTGAAGGTCTTCAGTGGAACTATATGGTCCTTCTAAAAGCTGGAAATGCACTCTCTTATTGATTTGATTTTGAAAAGAAGAGCAGCAATGCTTTTTTTCTTTTCTTTTTTTTTATACACATTCTCATTTTATGGGATACTAGTCTTTTGACATGTTAAGATGATTTAGTGATGATAAAGTGGTAGTATTTATGCATTTCTCTGCTCTGTCACCACATCAACTGATACGGTACATCTGCTTGTTACACTGCCCAAAAAGAGTTAGTTTACCTTCAATTCAAAAGGCTAAAAAGCATTTTTGTTTTTGTACTTATTCGCAAACTGAGCAGACTGTGGTTAAATCCCCCTAGAGGATTATTGGCTATTAGATTAGTGTATGCTGGCCGTTAAAATTAATGGCATAATATCAAAAGACATTTCAAAAAGACGGAGCAGATGCAGAAATATCAAAAGCAGCAGGATGCAGTGCTGACAGAGAGCTATAAAAGCAATAAAAAAGATAAAGAACGAAAGAGAAAAGATATATTGATAGTGTGGGAGGGAGGCATACCTGGCAAAAAATACAGCAATTTTTCAATTTGACTTTCCAGCAACTTGCAAGAATAACTTTAACAACAGAAGTTAGAAGAAAATAGTGAAGCGTTCTCACCATTTATATTCATGCATTGCTTTTTAAAATATTTAAAAAATATTTATTTATACATGCATATTAAACATATTCATTCATATTAATATTTATCAGACAGTTGCTACAAGAACAGTTGCTTATTAAAAATAACAATTTCCTGATGATATAAAACAAACAAACAAACGTTTCTCTCTCTCTCTGTGTATGTGTGTGTGTGTGCCTGTCACTACAGGGGAAGAATGTGTGTGTTCTCATGCTACTGTGTGTTCCCCTCTCCATGATGGACATCCCTGGTCCTTGCAAACATGCCATAACCATGGACCACCTGCTTCAACTAAAACAACTGGTGAGGAACCAGATCACAATAAAGCTTCACGGAGTCATCCTTTGATTTCAAATGTAACACCTCTGTCTTAACTATTCGTGTTTTTACTCTTCAGATCAGCAACCAGTTGCGGACTGGCTGTTCAATCACATATACATTCATAGAGAGAAAACACCTGGTAAGAGGGTTGTTAAAACACTGTCTTCCTCTGCTCTGTGTTTAAAAACAGATTTGTATTTTTTTCCATAATACAAGCTTCTATTCCAAAGTCTTCTGTTTTGAATCTGGCTTTGGAAACGCAGCAAAGCCGGAGGTGTGTTTTAGATTAGATGCTCACTCCAAATTGTCATCACACATTGCTGAGATTTCCATTATGGCACCCTTGACATGGTTGAATTCAGCATACATTTTGATGAAGCTCTTAGATGTCTGTCTTATTTCTTTTTGATTTTTCTGAAGACAGTCTGAACTTTGGTTTAGGCTCTTAAATCTGAAGCAAAAAGTCAATTATACCATCTTACAGAACATAATTTACAAAGTGTTGATATCAATGCAGCTGCTGATTTACCAAACCAGCAACGCAAAAACACCAGCAAAGCCAACTGCGTGATCTCTTGTGAAAGCAAAGCCAAGTACACAAGCTAATGTGCCAGATTTTGTTCTACGGGTTTTTCCAAATTGTTTTTCACTCACTTATCTTCCTTGTCTTTTAGAGTGTCGTGTGTTATGTCAAAGCTGCTCTGCCAAGGGTGCTTGAACTGTTTAATGTCCACTTCAAATACGTGCGGGGCACAGGAAGTGCTCAAGCAGTGGTCTCCATACAGAACCTCATTCTCAACATCTACTCTCAACGCTGCATACCTTCACTGGACGAGCAACTGGAGGTGTGTGTACACTCACACTCAATATTGGGGAAAGTTACTTTTAAAAGTAATGCATTGCCTTACTTGTGTGTTACGTTCTGTCACATGGGTTGGGCTTGCTTATTTATTCTTTTATTACTAAAAAGACACAAAAGTTATATTTGGGCAATTGTAAAGGCCTTTTCACAAACCAAAAGTGAAATTAATAAGCAACAGGCTAAAGGAAGTGATTCTGTACCTCACTTTACTTGAAAAAAGTAATCTGATTACGTTACATAATTACTTGTAATGCATTACTTCAAAACTGCTCATACTCAATTATCTTGTTCTCAGGGACAAAAACCTCACTTTACTTATGGATCGCTAGGTTACTTTAAGATCATTTAGTGAATTGTCATGAACTCAGTAAATAATTATTTTGGTAACACTTTACAATAAGGTTCAATTACTGTACATTCTTAAAAATAAAGGTTCTTTATTGGCATTTTTGGTTCCATGAAGAACCTTTAACATCCATTGGTTCTTTCAGCACAAAAGTATCTTTATACACCTTTTTCCAATTCCCCTTTCACGCTTTGTGTGAAATATGGGGAAAAAAACTGTAAATAATCAGTTAAAGGTTCGCTCTTTGAACTCAAAAATAAGGATTTTCAAAAACTGTGTATAATGGGGAGACATTCAACCTTCGACCGTCAAACATTAAAAGGACATTTACAAGTCTAAAAGCATTAAAAATTGACTTTCAACAGACTTTTTCTGCAGCAATATTACAGACGTGTTGTAGAAATATATATATCTATATTATGTAACATACGTTGCACTAATCAAATATGTTCAATAACTGGAATATTGAGTGATAATATATCAAAGGCATTTCCATCATATTTACCTGCTTTAGAAACATTGCAGCTAACACTGTTAATAAGGATTAGAAGTGAAAAAGGGAAGCAATCACACTCTAAAAAGCATCCACGTAAAAACAAACCAGGAAATAGATATAGTGTATATTTAAAGCTCATGTCTCATAACAAGTATAAGTAAAAGAAGGCTACTGTTCATTGCATTAGCTGCTGCTAACATATAATTTTCATATTAGGTGTTATTTGCTTTTTACAGCATTTAATAATTATGTGCAACTTTAACATATGCAACTTTTAACATAAAAAAAAATGATGTAAAAGTTTTGTTCATTGTTAGTTCACATTGCCTGCTTTGTTCAAAAATACTTCTCCACCTTGTTGTAAAGAGTTGCCTTTAAAGGTTACAACTTGAAGGCCTAAATTTCACTTGACAGTCAGATTTTGCTTGATTTCTTTGTCTGCACTTCAAGTGTGTTTGTAAGTATTTGAGACTTATGTGAAATCACAAACAAGTTTTAAATTTTGTATTCACACTGTAAAAAGTGATAAGTTGACTTAACTTAAAAAAATTGAGGAAACCCGTTGCCTTAAAATTAAAAAGTAAAAAGTATTTTTTTTTTTTTTTTAAAGTTAAGTGAATTTGACAATTCACTTAACTTTTTTTTTTTTAAATTATCATTTACTTAAAAATTTTAAGGCAACAGGTTTCCTCAAGTTTTTTTTAATTTAAGTCAACATCACATTTTACAGTGCAGAAACATCACTCAAGCACGTTTTGGCCCATGTGTGTGATTATTATTATTAAGCTTTATTAAGCATTATTAAGCTTATTAACCATTGTTGATTGGTTTACATAAAACATTTGCTTCCTTTTCATTAAAATTTTTTTTCGAAAAAATTCAGCTTGAGAATTTTTCCATCTGGCGGCTGGTGTCATATATCAGTCGTGCGTTAGAAATGTGGTTCAAGTATAAGTACAAAGAAGTCATGCTGCTACTTTGTCATACTTCTAATGTGAAAAAGGCATTACTAGAGTCTCTGTACATACTTTCAATGAACTTGATTTTCTTTTATTTCCAATAAAGCGGTTTTAGTGATTTATTGACAATGCTTATGTTTGCCATGTCATTCCTAACTGAAATTGCATGCCCTAAAGTGTGGCATGAGGCAAAAACTCTCCTTCAATAGGCTCTTCATCAAAACATAATCTCTCATGGCATGAAGCAAAGCATGTGGATTAAGGAATCCACTCAAACTACACTTAAGGAAATGCTAGCTCTGGCTTTGCTGAAGATAATACTGAACAGACAATTTGTCATCATAGGGATTTCCCCTTCAGATCAAAGGAGGAAACATACTGAGACTAATTTATAGACCGGATACGTTCTTAACAATTTAAACTTCAAAAGTATTTTGCATGTATAAATGCAGCCAACCCTAAACTTTTCAATAGTAATGCACATTATGATGCTGCTATATATATTTTAAATGTTTTAAAATTATTTACTATACTATTTGATGGTTTATCTTAAATAAGTTCAATGTTGATCCACAGTCGTGACGATTTTCTACGGAGCCCTTTAAGGGGCATGGTGGAGGGAAAAATTCTGGGTGAGTTGAAAAAATTTGGGCTGGGAGGAAAAAATATTTTTCAAATGTTTTGCGTTCTCTCGCAAAACTTTTGCGTTCCCTTGAGAAACTTTGTGTTCCCTTGCAAAAGTTTGCATTCTCTCACAAAAGATATTTGCATTCTCTCGCAAAACCAGTTGAGTTCAGACAAACTCTTCCTGTTTACATTACAGCTTGCAGTGGTTACAACTCGTATGTTCACAATGGAGCGGTTCATAGTGTTCTGTTTTGAACTTGGGCTCAGTAAAGTAATACAGTCAGTGCTTAGTTTAAGGCATGGTTTTGGGACATTCTAAAACACTTAATGTGGCTTAATGTTTTAAAACAGTGACATTGGAGGACCTAATTCGATAATAATAGATCCTGATAAAAATAATTAGGCTAACATTAATAACCTTATTAATAATATTACTATTAATAAAGCAGAATAGCCCAGAATATGAATGCAACAGATTTGGTATTTTTAAATCACCATTTTCATTCATTAGCCTACCTTAAGCGCTTTATGGGGGAGAAAAAGCTTACGTGCAGGGCATTGCGTTCATATTCTGGGCTATTCTGCTTAGTAATATTATTAATAAGGTTGTTAATATTAGCCTAATAATTTTATCAGCTTTTAGCCTATTATAATAGAATTTGGTCCTCCAATGTCACCGTTTTAAAACATTAAGCCACATTAAGCATTTAAGAATGTCCCAAAATCATGCCTTGAACTAAGCACTGACGTATTTCTTTATTTGAGTTCAAGTTCAAAATAAAACTCTCATGAACTGCTCCATTGTGAACATACGGAGCTGTATGAACCACTGCAAGCTGTAAAGTAAACAGGTAGAGTTTGTCCGAACTCAACTGGTTTTGTGAGAGAACCCAAAAGTTTCTAGAGGGAACGCAAAGGTTTGCGAGGGAACGCAAAGTTTCTCAAGAGAACGTAAAAGTTTCTAGAGGGAAGGCAAAGTTTCTCAAGAGAACGTAAAAGTTTCTAGAGGGAACGCAAAGTTTCTCAAGAGAACGTAAAAGTTTCTAGAGGGAAGGCAAAGTTTCTCAAGAGAACGTAAAAGTTTCTAGAGGGAAGGCAAAGTTTCTCAAGAGAACGTAAAAGTTTCTAGAGGGAACGCAAAGTTTCTCAAGAGAACGTAAAAGTTTCTAGAGGGAAGGCAAAGTTTCTCAAGAGAACGTAAAATTTTCTAGAGGGAAGGCAAAGTTTCTCAAGAGAACGTAAAAGTTTCTAGAGGGAAGGCAAAGTTTCTCAAGAGAACGTAAAAGTTTCTAGAGGGAACGCAAAGGTTTGCGAGGGAACGCAAAGTTTCTCAAGAGAACGTAAAAGTTTCTAGAGGGAAGGCAAAGTTTCTCAAGAGAACGTAAAAGTTTCTAGAGGGAACGCAAAGTTTCTCAAGAGAACGTAAAAGTTTCTAGAGGGAAGGCAAAGTTTCTCAAGAGAACGTAAAAGTTTCTAGAGGGAACGCAAAGTTTCTCAAGAGAACGTAAAAGTTTCTAGAGGGAACGCAAAGGTTTGCGAGGGAACGCAAAGTTTCTCAAGAGAACGTAAAAGTTTCTAGAGGGAACGCAAAGTTTCTCAAGAGAACGTAAAAGTTTCTAGAGGGAACGCAAAGTTTCTCAAGAGAACGTAAAAGTTTCTAGAGGGAACGCAAAGTTTCTCAAGAGAACGTAAAAGTTTCTAGAGGGAACGCAAAGTTTCTCAAGAGAACGTAAAAGTTTCTAGAGGGAACGCAAAGGTTTGCGAGGGAACGCAAAGTTTCTAGAGGGAACGCAAAGTTTCTCAAGAGAACGTAAAAGTTTCTAGAGGGAACGCAAAGTTTCTCAAGAGAACGTAAAAGTTTCTAGAGGGAACGCAAAGTTTCTCAAGAGAACGTAAAAGTTTCTAGAGGGAACGCAAAGTTTCTCAAGAGAACGTAAAAGTTTCTAGAGGGAACGCAAAGTTTCTCAAGAGAACATACAAGTTTCTAGAGGGAACGCAAAAGTTTTGCGAGAGAACGCAAAACATTTGAAAAATATTTTTCCCACCACCATGTCCTTTAAAGGGCTCCGTAATTTTCTTCTGTGAACCACACACACACAAAATACTTTTTTAAAGAAATAAAAGCATCAAGAAAGTAGTCCAAGCCATCCAAGGCTTTATTCGTTCACCAGACTGACATTACTACTTTCTCATGACTATAATAGTCATGTGCGGATGTCAGGATATTCAGTGAACAATGACTTAAATTTAATTTCTGATCTTCAAATGAGTGAAAATTGTATGTCATGTATTTACATTTGGAATTGCACATTTGTGATAAAGTTTATATATGAACTTTAAATGTAATAATCAAATAACAGAACAATATTACAATACAGTATCAAGTACTTTATTATGTTATATCAAATATCAAAATATGTGTACTTCTTTAAGAATGACAAACAATTATTAGAAAGTAATAATTTACAATTTACTTTAAAACTTTTAATTTAACATTAAGAAACAGCCAAGTACACAAAGGTGTGCTTTTATTTAATTAATATTATATTATCTGCAAGTACATTTTTAAAAAAATGTTCTTTTAAGATTTGAAATGTACTTCAAGTGCACAATCAATACAATTAAGCATACTCAATCCGCAAGGGATGGACCATGTTTATGATTCTTTGATGGTACTTTTTATGTTCTTTTTGAAGCTTGAAACTTTGTGTCCCACGGAAAAAAAGACATTCATGGCTTTAGAACAACATGAGTTTGATTAGATGATGACAGAATTGACATTTCTGGGTGAACGATCCCTTTAAAAATCTACCCCAACAATCTTAAATAGAGCTAAACCCCATCCCTTTGTATTTATTTTTGTTTTTTTGTTTCACGCTCACTCTTTGCAGGAGGACCCTGTAGCATTCGAGAGGGAATACAATGAGTCTCCTGTCCAGGCACTTCAAAGAGTCGAGGAGGTTCTGTCCCTCTACTTGCACCTCATCACAATCACAAACACTCCTGTTAACTGGACCTGCGAGCAAGAGTACAGCAGCAATCTACCCCCTACTGTAACACAGCTAACCACCAGCACAGGTGAATACACACACACACACACACACACACACACACACACACACACACACACACACACACACACACACACACACACACACACACACACACACACACACACACACACACACACACACACACACACACACACACACACACACATTCAGCTTCAGGAAAAAAAGAAACAGGTACAAATAGCAAAGCTAGGCAAGACTGAAATGATTTTCAAACACACACACACACATACATCCCTCCAGCAATGATTAAAGCCACATGTTTGTCTTTTGAAAGAGGTTGCGCTGGGATTATTCGGGCAAGATCCTCAGAAGTCCTTCAGCGATGATTTCTACAGGCTGGGCTTCATTGTGGTCTCCGTCTGTGGAGGTTTTTTTATCTTACTCACTGCCTACTGCCTCCTAGAGAGAAAGGTATGCTATTCCTCCATAAACACAGACATAAATGCCACCTGAGCATTTTTATTTGGGTCCAGAACTTTTATACACAATATGTTCCATAAGGTCAATTGGGCAAAGCAATGATTTTCGCACAATGACATGCGTTTGACCACTTCTCAGCAGCGTTTGATATATATAAAGTTATATATTCTGGTGTTTTTGTTGACTTATATGTGTGATAGGCAGTTGCAAACATAATTTTGAGTTACTGCAAAGGCTTGGCAAGCTTCTGTGTAGTGTACCACGATGAAAGACCTCCAGCCAGCACAATGATCTTCAACTCAATCTGGTACTGATTTGTGATGGTGTGTATGTCTAACAGTAGAAAGCCTTCGGTACTTATAGAAGTAGAAATGAAAGTAAAGACATTTTTAAAAAGCTGAGTGATTCTTGAAGCATTCTTGATGCAATTTCATAGTGGAAAATATTCTCACATTACCAAAAAATGAAATACTACATACTTCATAAGTAACTACGTAAGAAATAAATGACTTTGTTGCAGCACTTAATGAAGTATTTTCGGCTAAATGTGAACCAGAAAATCACTCCAGATTATTCAGGTTAGGAAATAATGCAATAATGGACTTTGCAATTAATTGAAATAATGGACTTTGTGCAATAATGACCCTTAAAACCCTTGAGTGTCTTAAATTTGGCTAATGGACTATGGGCAAAAATGAATGATCTCTATGCAATAGCTTGTGTTTTAGTGTTTTTATATTCTTTTATATTTTTAGAGTATTTATTTATATTATGGGTTGAATATTATAATGTTAATGTGTGTAATGTTAAATGTTAAATTTTTATTTTTATTTTAATGCTGCTAATCAGATTGCTCCAACATAATTTTGTTGTATAAGCATATGCAATGACAATAATAATAAAGATCTAAAAGATCTAAAATTATAAAAAAAAAAAAAAAAAAAAAAAAAAAAAAAATCAGACCCCTGAGTCCATTATTTAGCAAACCAAAACAGGTTATCTTACAAAATATTCTAGTAATGAAAAGCAGTCCCACAGCATGACACTATTAACACCTTACTGAAATTCTCTGTAGATATTAGTGGCAGAGGTGTTTCGCCACAAGTATGCTTGTGAATTTTGACTTGGAGGCTTAGAGAGTACACTTTCATGTTTCTTAACACAAATACGCATACTTTTAAAAAGTGCATTTTGTAATAATGCCCAAATAAAAGTTTTATTTTGAGTTAGATTTTATATCATCATTTTTTCATAATCTTGTGTCGTGCTTTAAAGTACACTTACAGTGGTGTGAAAAAGTGTTGGCCCCCTTCCTGATTTTTTTTTTTTTTGCATGTTTGTCACACTTTAATGTTTCAGATCATCAAACAAATTTAAATATTAATCAAAGATAACACAAGTAAACACAACATGCAGTTTTTAAATTAAGTTTTTTATTGTGAAGGGAAAACAAAATCCAAGCCCACATGGCCCTGTATGAAAAAGTGGCGAAAAGCTCAAGCAAATGGCGAAAGCTCAAGCAAAGCATGCTAACTGTTCTGTCATTGGCTGCACTGATGAGCACAGAACACTAGTCCCAGCCTCAGAGGAGACAAGAGAGCAGTGGATTTATTGATTTACTTACTGTATATTACGCTGCTGCCACACAGATCTAATATAAACATGCAATTTCTTTCCCAGCGGTTTACCTTCATAGACATAAATGACTGTTTTTGTAACTCATGTGTTTTTAACATAAAATTATATGTATTTGAAAGAGAACTTATAGTTTAGCACTTGCATGCTTTCTGTGCGTGTGCTTCAGATGTTTGCGTTCAGAATCAGAAAACCGTATATCATTAGTTTAAACTAATATGGCTTTAAAATACATGATTTCAGTGCAACAGACATGCTAATCAAAACCAAACTGATGTTTTTTTTTAGCAAAGTATCCAAGGAAGGAGCTGTAAAGGCTCAGCCCTGTTCTGGAAAAGGGGCGGGAAGCAGCAGCTCATTTGCATTTAAAGAGACATGCATGAAAACAACCGTGTTTCTGCTTCCACTCAAAATATGCATTTTCAAAATGATACAATAAATGATCTGTGGGGTATTTTAAGCTGAAACTTCAGAGACACGTTCTGGGGACACCTGAGACTTATATTACATATTGTGAAAAGGGGAATAATAGGTTTCCTTTAAAGCACTTGTAAAGTTATTGATTATAGGCTACTTTTAAAGGTGCCATAGAATGCATTGATACAGTATTTTAAGTTGTTCTCTGATATCTACATAGAAGGTATGTGGCTTAGGTAAGGGCAAAAAAATCTCCAGAAATGGTTTTACATGTGTGTTTACAACCCTAGGATTTCTACCTAGAATGAAATGGTTTGTTATTGGCTTATTTGGAAGGGTCATGAATAATAATGAGCTCTGCTCTGATTGGCTGTTTCACAGTGCGCTCATTTCAGTAGCTCACAGCAGGAAGGAAACACAGGGAGGAAAATATCTATTTCAATACTTTATCTCGCAGTTATATCGTCGGGTTATTATACTGTATATAAAATGTGGGCATCAGGGAGCTGCTATTAATACTCGGGGCATTGAAATTGCTTTTGAACGATAACGGTCGATCGCATTATAGTTTCACTTTCGCTTTCGAGATTCGCGATTGTATGTACTCTGTTTATACTATGGAGCGGCAGTACTTACCACATATTTTACAAGATCAGATGCTTGTTAGTGGTGCTCAGGATCTGTAAATCATTCACCATCATCCTCAGTCATCTCTCCTTACTCTGTTTATGTGGTAATTGAAATCATATGTACTGTAATGTAACAGACTACTGCTAACAAGCTAATCATGTCCCTTTAATGGCTCGTGTTATTTTATTAGAACGCGTTATTTGCTTTCCGTGCCTTTCTGAATACAGACACCAACCCATCCCTGCACATCACATCCCCTGCACAGCCAGGAACATAACATTTATTTCCATGATCTGCCATTTTCGCTGTTGTGCTTGCTTGTTTCTTTACAATACCTGCAGAACTTCTGATGATTCGGCTGTGTAGGTTCGGCTGGCGGCTGGCCTAGAACATGGGCGGGTAGACATTATGCAAATGTTGGGGGCATAGTGATCCCGGCTGTTACATCACAGTCGGTGTTATGTTCTGATTCGCCTATTTTTCAGTGGTCTGTTTTATTCACGAGATTTACATAAGAAGGAGGAACCTATGGTGTTTGAGACTCATGGTATGTCATTTCCATGTACAGAACTGTTATTATTTAACTATGCCAAGGTAAATACAGTTTTCCATTCTATGGCAGCTTTAACTGTAGTCTGTTATTCAATGTTACGTTTCAAGTTAATATATTTTAAATGTACTAAATTACAACATCATTATAAATGTGTAATTACAAATACATGTATATACATGGCATACACGTCAAGTCAAATCACCATTATTTATATAGCACTTTTTACAATGCAGTGTATACACTTTTCAGTAGAAATGGCATGCAAGTATATTTTAGTTTACAATAAATGCTGGTCATTACATTTAACAAAGCAGAAACAGAAGACAATCAAAGTAATTATGAACCTAAATATGATGTCCTACTTAACTGGGTCAAACAAGCCCTCTAAATTTCAGCTAAATGGATTGAAACAAATGTAAACTATAATACATTTTCATTCAACTGTAGTTAACATTTAGTTGAGTGTCTATAAACATTACATTCAGTTCACACTTATTTCCTTTTTAATAATAAGTACTTCTTAAAGAATATGATAAAGTGTGCTTCTTTTTCACAAGGATCATTACTACTTTTTAAGAATAATTTTCACTGTTTCAGATTATTTTCATGTGGCTCTGTTTAAATACAGACCATGATGCAGAGCTCTTGCTCACAAATGTACTGATTGTTCTTGCAGGTTCCTTCTGGTCAAGCCATCAAGACATATTTTTCAGGAGATATTATTTACTGTAAGACTAGCGTAACTTGTCATTACTCTCTATAGCACATTAAAAGCAAGGTGACCAAGGTGCTGCACGATCAAAACAAAAATTGTTGGAATAATACTTTTATTGTTGAAAAAAAATCATCCAACAATAAGAGCATTATTTAGACACATATAGATTTGAATCCTTAAATAGTAATTATATAAAAGGGGAAAAAAACAGGAAAAGAAAATTGGATAATACAAAACATGACCAAAGAAAGAAAACAAAACAAAAACGGTTATTTATAGACCCAATGAAATGGCTTGACAAGCCTGGTTTTCTTTAAGATCGTCCAATATCAATTAGCATCACCATTCATCTCACTGCCAGTTGCTCGGCTGGAGTATGCAGATTTTTAAAGCACTCATCTGTGCCGTAAATGCAGTGTTTACTAGCCACTTTGGAGCCACAGAAAAAAGGCTGTCTCTGTCACACCATCACCCTGTTTTTACTTTGCCTGTTTTGTTCATTGACCTAGTTTCTGTTTCCCTTTGATTGCCTTAGTTAGTTCACCTGTGTCTAGTTAATTTAGTCATTAGTTCCTCTCTTCAGTTTGTATAAATTCCCTTCCTTTAGTTCTCAGAGTTGCTGGTTATTAAGGTTGATACTTTTGTCTCTGTTGCATTGAGTCTGTTACACTTCGTTGGATTGCGTAGCCTTACCTGTATGGATTTTCTGTTTGTTCTCCTGAGGATTGTTATTAAAAACTGTGTATTTGCTCTAAACCTTCGTCGTGCACAGGTATCCTGCCAACGAGAGTGACAGTCTAATTGGCTAATGCACATTTTCCAGTCAGCCTTATATGTTAACCCTTAAATGCATGAATGTTTCGCTAATCACTCTTTAACGACCCAGACCTATATATCCAGCATGGATGGATCTCTAACTGCTGCAATAGCAAAAAATGCTCTTTATGTTTTAAGAACAATTACAGAAGAATAAAATAAAGCATATTTCATTACCTTTTGAAACTTATAAGGGTTCAATTTGAGCAGATGATTGTACCATCGCCGTCATTGTCAGAGCGCATTTCCATAGTACATTCTCACATTTCTCACATCTGGCTCATATTCGCGATCTCAAACATGTTCACAAAACATTTTCAGTGACTTCAAAATCAATAGTTTGATCGTTGGCAGCTTATTCATCAGATGACAGTTACACTTGTATTGTATGGCATACAGTAATTGCTCTGCAGTATAGCCATTCAAACCAGTTCAATTTTTGCTTATGATATTCTTTTGTTTCATGCCTGTGGTGATTATGAGCAAAACTTCATGTCATTATTGTCTATTAAACAGTGCCATCTCGAGGAGTAAAGGTGAATTGCATGCATTGAGTTTGTGCAGAAAAAAATATACTTACACTATTACACACCTCTCTGGTCTCAAGTGACCTTATACACTTTTTATAAAAAAAATAATCAGACATTCTTTAAAAAAAATTATTGTTCATTAACAGCTATTGAAAGCTGTAGCTGTGTAATCTAATAGTACTGATGTTTTTTTTTTTTATTGTAGATGTTTTGCCCATGTTCAGGTTTTATAGACCTCTTAATGGTGTGAAATGAATTTGGAATGGATATGTTTTCCATGTGTCCAGCCTTGTTAAAAATTAACACTGGGGCCAGAAATATCTTAAGCCAGAAACAGATATTTCTCCTATTTTATGAATCCTTAGGCTCACACTTAATCTATTACTGCGCCTTTTGAAGATGAAATGAAAAGTAAGAAGTATAAAGTGAAGAAATATTTATTGAGTATGTGACATCATTTACGCGTATAATTTCAGCTATAATTCTGTTCCCTCAACAGAAGCTGCAGCGTCAGCTTCACAGAACAAGAATTTCATCAGACTTGGGGTAACTATGTGTTTTATCCTACTATTTTCTTGAACAGTTTTTTTTTTTTTGCTGTTTTCATATTGTCATATAATAATTTCATATATTTGAATGCTTTGTATAAGCTATGACCTAATATGTCAAAACATCTAGTCAAGGAATATCTAAATTTCTCTTACAGACTACAAGTTGTCGAAAACTTTGAAATACAAGAGGAAGTATGTAAGTATATGTTTAAATAGTAAATCTTTGATTGAGTTCATAATATCAAAAGTGACAAAAATAAATGAACAGCGATATAGATCCCTGTTTAGAACTGATATGTGATATTGGGTTGGCATTTGATTTATTAATATTTCTTCTTTATACCTTTCCCAACTTAACTGCTGATGCTCAGCCATTATCTTCAGCACACAGACAGTTTTTTCTTCAAAAGTAGGAGTCAAATGACCTAAGAAGGGCATAAAACACTGAACACAGCAAGTGATTAAAAATAATAATAATAATAATAATTCTTGGTTAAATGTTTGAACATTTATACTCTTATACAAGGTTTCCCAAACTCAGGAACTGCAGGAGGGTCATCGTAGTTGATGAAAATGATTTAAATGTAATAAATAAATAAATAAAATAAGCATACTAAAATATGAAATGTTTTTAGAGTATTTTATGTTTTTGAGTGTATATTTAGAAGTATTTTTTTTTACAGTCTTTACTCTTCCATACATTAAGTATAGCGCATATGTGTTCATATATTTAATTCTCCTTCTCACATAGACCAGATGAATGGCCGACGGACACAGCTTGGCTCACACCTCTCCACTGCCTTCTAACTGATTTGCTCTTTCTGGGTGCTCAAAAGAGAGTATAAACAGTGAAATAGACTGTCTGCACTTCAGGAAGACCACGACCATGATCAGAGGAAGCAGACTGAAGAGATGTGTCTGATCTGTCAAGATAACTCGTACGCCTTGGAACTTGTACACATGTAAATGTGCATAATACTACAAACATCTATTTCTGGACTACTGGATAATTCAAAGTATTGCATGCTCAGTAATGCTACAGTTACATCAATCCACAACACCTACTGTATGAGCTAGAGGAGGAAAATGATTCAATTGTAGTTTGTTTCATTTGTCAGTCTACTATATTGATTTTATTGTTCATATGTGAGCAGTATCTTACAGGGCTCAAGTTTGTTGATACAGAACAGTTTCTTAATTTCTATAAATTTGCAGTATGAAGTAAATATATATTTGAATTGAGATTGAGCTAAAATGGTCAAACACCTTTATTGGGCAAAGTACTGCATGTAAAAAAGAAAAAAACAAAAAAAACAACAACAACAACTGCTCACCAGGAAATTAAAATCACCCTTAACATCATTACTCTGAAAATGTACTCACCCTCAGACTGTTCAAGATGCAGAAAAGTTTGTTTCCTTGTCAGAATAGATTTAGCATTACATCACCAGTAGGGTTATCACCTCTGCAATGAATGGGTGCTGTCAGAATGAGAGTACAAACAGCTGATAAAAACACCCTAATGTTTCAAAACAAGACTCTAGTCTATCAGTGAATGGCTTGTGAATCAAAAAGCTGTGTTTGGAAACAATAAATCCATCATTCAGGTGTTTTAACTTTAAAGTCCATCCACTGTTGTCCCCTCACATCAAAATCCATACGTCAGCTGGAACATTTTGGACTGTAAAAAGTGCTTGACCTGTGCATACAGTATTTCTCTTCTGATTCAGACAAGATATTTTTTTTTAATGGAAAAAGTAATATTATGGATAGAGTAGAGACTTGATGGGTTTGTTTCTTACAAACATGCTGCTTTTTGCTTCACATCAGAAGGACTGGACTTGTGTTGATTACTTGTGGGTTATTGTGCTGTTTTATCAACTTTCATTCTGACGACACCCATTCACTGCAGAGAATCCATTGGTGAGCAAGTGATATAATGCTACATTTATCCAAATCTGTTCTTGAATGGATTTTCATTTTTAGTGAACTACTAAGATAACACTGTTTCACATATCTGCCTATTTTCCAAAAAGAGGACAAAAGGTTCTCTTTTTTTTTTTCTTCTTTTTCTTTTTTTGGTGACATCCTGACATGAAAATGCTGTTTGAGCTGACAACAGTACATTTTAAGAGGGCATTTATATTTAGTTGTATAAGTTACTATGGGAGCTTTTATCTACAATAACAAAACAAAAGAAAACAATTCCAGGCTCAAATGTTTCCGGGCGACCCACTTGAGCTTTTCAATTTGCATTTTGTTTCTGTCTAAGTTTCTGTTGGAGTGTGTGTCACCATTTGGCAAAAGCATTAAACATTCACAGACTTCTCTCCAAATTAAAACCAAAGAAATGTGGTAGAGATTTTCGGACGTCTGTTAAAGATTAAAACAAGCCAGTCTTCTTAGTAAAAAGGAAGAGCTTATATTTAGCAGAAAAACAGGACGAAGCTTCTTGTGAATGAGATTTGAAGGCTGACTGGGTGTATTCCCGTCACAACCAAAATGAGTATTCTCAAAACAAATCAAATACACAAACTACACTGGGTTTGATTTATGAAGGTTCCGCAGTGAGATGAAGGTTGTATTTATTTGTATCTAAATGGCATTTTCATTGCAGTTACACAGCAGACTGTTGCAGCAGTCCAAGTAATAATTAATTCATTAAATAATGAAATAAAAGGAATCAGGGTTGGTTGACACAGGGTTAATTTTGGTCACAAAATATAACCTGAATGTGAGCCTTAAAACCAGTCTGATTTGTCAGAGCCAAAGCTCACCCTCGGGTCTCTGGTGTGAAAGTCAGATAATTAGTCCTTGAGCCACTGGAGGATGGTGAACCCAATAGTAAGACGCACTTAGTTGAGATGCAGCAGGTTTAATGAAGCAAAAACAGAAAAATTAGTTCTCAAATAACAAAAAAAAAAAAAGTGTCCAAAGATTGAAGTCTACAAAAATATTCCAGAAATCCAAAGTTCTTAAAGCAAAAACACTCCAGAGGAGAAAATACACAAAAATCCGACACAGAGAGGAAACAATCTATCTAAGGGCAAACACTGTAAGAAGCCACAAACTTCTCAGACTACATAACACTTAACAAAAACACAGGCCAAAACACAACAAAAGCCAAAAATACTGACAGGACCCCTCCCCCTAGGAATGGCTCCTGACGTTCCTCCCAGGACGATTGGGATTATGAACATGAAAGTCCCTTATTAATTTTGGGTCTAAGATGTCCCTAGCAGGAACCCAGGAGCGCTCCTAAGGGCCATATCCCTCCCAGTCCACAAGATACTGAAGTGATCCTCACACCTGACGGGAATCCAGTATTCGGTGGACCGTGTAGGCAGGCTGGCCTCCAATAATGCGAGGAGGAGGGGGAGGTCTACCTGCCGGAGTGAAAGGAGAAGACAAAACAGGTTTTATAAGGGAGACATAAAAGGTCAGATTAATCTTTAAAGATCTAGGTAAAATTAAACGATAAGTAACAGGGTTCACATTCCTTGCCACTCTGAAAGGCCCGATGAAGCGCTGGGAGAGCTTGCAGGACTCAACTCGTAAGGGCAAGTTCTTTGTGGAGAGCCAAACTCTCTGGCCGGGATGCAGTATGGGAGCAGGTCTGTGCCTACGATTAGCCTGTCGCTGATATTGCTGAGAGACTCTGAGAAGTTTGTGTCGAGCTTTCTTCCATGTCAGGCAACAGCGTCAGATGAACTGCAGTGCAGAGGGAACTCCAACTTCAACTTCTTGTTCAGGAAACAGTGGAGGGCATAACCAAACTGGCATTCAAAGGGAGACATGCCCGTTGCAGAGAATCATAGAGTGTTATGTACATACTCTGCCCACATAATGAAGGATGACCAAGAGGTTGGATTGCTGGCAGCCATGCACATCAGAGTAGTTTCCAGATCCTGATTTAATCTCTCTGTTTGACCATTGGACTTAGGATGGAATCCAGAGGCTCACAGTCACACCCAAAAGTTGACAGAACACCCGCCAGAATTGAGAAGAAAACAGGGCCTCAATCAGAGACAATGTCCTGAGGTATGCTATAGACTCAAAACACATGGTTAATAATCAATCAGCAGTCTCTTTAGCAGTGAGCAACTTGGGCAAAGGAATGAATCTGCCAGCCTTAGAAAATCTGTCAACTATTACCATTATGGTAGTGTTACCTTGGGATGGTAGGAGTCCAGTAATAAAATCCATGGAGAGGTGAGACCAGAGTCTTCGAGGTAAAGAGAGAGAATGGAGTAAACCCTGAGGTGAGCGATGAGAGACTTTCCCCTGATTGCATGTGGGACAAGCGGTTACAAAGCTTTCTTTCTTCCTCTTTGATGGTCGGCCACCAAAATAGTCTCTGGAGGAATTCAAGGGTGCGAATTGTGCCAGGATGGCAGGTCAGACGAGAGGAGTGACCCCACTGGAGAACCTGGGAGCGAACAAATTTAGTGACAAACAAACGGTTCGTAGCCCCTCCACCTGGTCTTATAGTATTTTCAAGTTCCCACCGTACAGGGGCCACTATCTTAGAGCTAGGGATAATGGGAATGATAGGATTTTCTTGGTTACTACTTGCATATACTCGAGAGCATCAGGTTTAAGATTTTTTTTGTGCTAGGATGGTAGGATATGTCTCCAAGCCAATGTCTCCATTTTTCGAGTGCCAGTTTAACCACCAGTAAATCTCGGTCACCCACGTGGTAATTCCTCTCCGTTGGAGTTAGGCGGTGGGAAAGGAATGCACATAGATGAAGTCTGTTATCCTCGACCCTCTGGGAAAGCACTGCTCCAATACCCACATCTGAGGTATCCACCTCTACGACTAAGTTTGTCTGGGTCTGGGACAGTGAGAATGGGTGCTGAAGTGAAGCGGAGTTTGAGTTCCCTGAAGGCTGACTCTGCTTCAGGACACCAGCAAAAACTAGCATTTTTCCCCTTAGTAAGAGCAGATAGGGGAGCCAACACAGAGCTGAATTTAAAATGAATTTACGGTAAAAGTTTGCAAAATCAAGGAATCGCTGCACCTCCTTCACAGATGAGGGATTGGGCCAATCCGTCACTGCTTGAACTTTCCAGGGATCCATCTGTACGTGGCCAGGCGTAATTAGGAATACCAGGAACTGTACTTGAGTCACATGAAATGCACACTTCTCAGGCTTAACATAGAGGTGATTTTTGAGGAGACGGTTTAGCACCATCTTGACATGCTCATTAGGGGAACTTGAAAATATGAGAAAATCATCCAAGTAGACGAATGCAAACTGATTGAGCATGTCCCTAAGAACATCATTTATCAAAGCCTGATAAAACCTGGAAGACTGCGGGAGCGTTGGTGAGGCCAAAGGGCATGACAAGGTACTCGTAGTGCCCAGTGGGAGTGTTAAATGCAGTTTTACACTCATCCCCTTGTCTAATGCGCACTAAGATGGTAAGCATTGCGTAAGTTGAATTTGGTGAAGATGGAAGCTCCCTGCAGTAACTCAAAGGCTGTGGGCATAAGTGGCAAGGGGTAACGGTTCCGTTTAGTGATCTTGTTTAGGCCTCGATAATCTATGAAGGCCCCCATCCTTTTTACCAACAAAAAAAAAACCCAGCGCCAGCAGGAGAAGTGGACGGGCGAATAAATCCCTGCCGCAAGGGCTTCCTCAATGTGGCTGTCCATTGTTGCACGCTCGGGAGAAGACAAAGAGAAGATGCAACCTTTGGGGGAACAGGTACCTGAAAGCATGTCAATGGCGCAGTCAGATGGACAGTGAGGGGGTAAAGACATGGCTTTCTTTTTACTGAAGACTGCCTTAAGATGGTGGTACTGAGTGGGGACTTGAGATAGGTCTAAGGGTTCTTGGGACTCAAGAGTAGAATCAGAGGAGCTCTGGATAAGACAGGTGGTGTGACATGTGGGACCCCAACTGAGGATAGCACCAGTGGACCAGTCAAGATGGACGAGGTTCAGAAGCAGCAGCAGAGGCCGTAATTTGGGGAGATGGCAGCTGATCAAAGATCTGGCGGATGGAGGTCACGACATCAGAAAGTAATTGTGAATGTCTCACCATAAAGGCCTCCTGATGGACTAGCACAGTTTTATGACGTTGAACCGAAGACTCATGTTGAGCTATGGTAGTGAAGAGATCCTGAGTGCTGGGCCTCTCTGGGTCCATAGTTTGGCCTGGTGTTTCTGTCAGAGACAGCATCACTTAAATACACACAGCTAAATGAGACACATGTGAATAGAATGACTCTAATTACAAGTAGAGTACGCTGAACAAGAGAGCATCATGAGGACCTCTAGAGGCCAAAACACAACAAAAGCCAAAAATACTGACAAGATTTTTGTTAAAACAAATTTTCTCTGTAAAACTAAGTATTATAAAACTAATATACTGTACACTATTGTTTAAATATTTGGGGTCAGCAAGACTGTTGTTTTTAAAAGAAATTAATACTTTTCTTCATCGAGGATGCATTAAATTGATCAAAGGTGACAGTAAAGACATTTATGTTACAAAACCTTTCTATTTCATATAAATGCTGTTCCTTTGAATTTTGTATTCATCAAATGATATAAAAATTAAGCAGCACAAATGTTTTCATCATTGATAATCAGAAATCTTTCTTCAGAATATCAGAATGATTTCTGAAGGATCTTGTGAAACTGAACAATGGAGTAATGACTGCTAAAATTCAGTTTCACAATCACAGGACTGAATTTCATTTTATATTCAAACATTGTAATGCAATTTTGTTTTTGATCAAATTAATTCTGCCATGATGAGCATAAAAGGCTTCTTTTAAAAATCTTACTGACTTTAAAGTTTTGAAAGGCAGTGTAATTTAAATGTTAAAACTTAATGAGAAAAGTTAAAAGCTTCTGAGAAATTGTAAAAGAGTCAAAACATGTTCAGCACATGGAGCATACAATAAATCATTATCCCCACTGGGATAACTACCATTATTTTGTCACAAACAAATGAACAAAATTCATGTTCAGTGTTTCTTGACTTTGCATTTGCACATTGTAAGCTTATAGCAATAAAGCACACGTGCATCTGCAATTAATCTGTTAAAGAGTGTTAAGAGCATCTGCTCTGTACAAACATCTGATAAACATCTTTAAAAGTCAGTTTTATATTCATTCTAAATCACAAACATCATAAAGACCTTGTAGCAAATCAGCTCAAAAGGGAAATGTATATAAATAATTACAATTAATTATGATTAATTACAATTATTTTTATTGGCTGACAGTAATAACTGTAGCAGAATTAAATTGCCATCAACTGACCTGTTCGTCCAGCGAACATTCAGCGTAAGTTCATATCAACTCTAAGAAAGGATATTTCCATGGCCACAGAAAATACTTTCCTATTAATGCATTAGAACATGTAGCGTCATCGTAAAGAGACATTTGCAAGGCAGAACCAGAGACTCATGTAATTTGTGCACAGAACTTTTATTAACTAAACGCTAACACACATAACTAATCTAAACAAACAAACGAATAAACATACATTCACGCGTACATACAAAGCGAAGCTAAAGTGGATGAATGAAGCCATTAGAGAAACCAGAGAATGCAGTTATGAAAAGAGTCAGTTAACCACCTGAGTAAAACCATCAGCACCGTTTATAACAGGGTCTATAACTTATACTAAACCTCTGTTTCGTTTAGTTAAATGTACGATACTTGCATTGCCTTGGTGATTGACAAGTGTCTGGATGAAAGTCTTGATGGTTTCAAGGTTTGGACTCGTGATCACATTCTTTCGGGTTGAAGAGAGATGAATTCCAAAGATGTCCTGACTCGATGGTAATTGGGAGTTTCTTCCCAGGCAGAAAGTGAAAAAGAGCTAAGAAAGAGATCTGCTGAGGTCTGAGGACCTTTGGTTGAATGGAAAGTCAAGGCCGCAAGGCCTGGCACAAAAACTTAAGGGTCCAGAAGAGTTCTAGCTCACATCTTCTCAGAATCTAAAAGATTCACAGACTGGGGAGGCGTCACTGATGTGAGAGTTTAATCTGATATAGAGGTCACAGAGCCAATAGTGTCTTGAACTTTTGGAGGGAAAGTTTTACGACTCTTTGTCTCTGAACATGATAATTTGCCTGTGAACTGGATTGGAAGTTGATATACAAACTATTAAAGATTCTTAGAACACTAATATGTTGCATAGGTATCAGCTTATAATATACATTCTCAATTAGATCACCCTGAAACAAATTGATGAAGACCAAACATGGTATGTAAGGTAATATTAACTAGTGATCTATCATAAGCATGCATAAAACAGGATACAATACACCAGAACATATAAGAACAGTAATAATATACACAATGACCTGAAGATATGTGTGTTCATTCAAAGAAAGGTTTTTCTATGAATTAATTAGAGTAGAGTCCATTTTTATGGCATAATGTCACTTTCCTCAGGGGAAATGAGGCGAGTATTGCTCTGCCCGCATTCCTTTGAGCAATAAAACTAGTGTTATCAGATTGGTTGCCATGGAACCGGGGGCCTGGAGTCATCCAGTCATACTGGCACCCAGTATGTGTATTGGGTGAGGGGTCTGTGATTATTTGCTAATCTAATGACTAATTGATTTGTTAAATCAAATGAAAAATTGTGTGTCTGATTGGTCCAAATGCTACAACCTTTTCTAAATATCTATAGACAAATGAGAAAACACTCAAAAAATACATCTGTAAATATGTTTACGATGTAAACATGCACATCAAATGCATCAGTGACAACGAATAAAAATTGTGGCAACCAATTGTGCCAGTTCTGCAAGAATTCTCATTCTTTCCCACACTTTTTCTTTATCCCTGCCAAGGTTAGCTTTTATCACAGATGTCTGTGAACATCAAAGTGCTGTTTTTGATAACCGCTGGTGTTTTTCACATGGATTTTTCCTGTAGAGCATTCCTGTTCTGCTAGTCGGTTGCCTTTTCACAAGGGAAAACAGTGTTTGGCTGTCCATTATTAGGAAACTCTGTTGTTGACCATTTCCTATGTTCCTATATTAAACAGTCTTTTGGTATGCCTAATATTTTGCATTGACTATTTTATTTCTCAACCTGCCCAGCAATAGAACAAGCACAGAATCAATGACAAACAGTAAACACATTCCGTATGCATGCATTTATGGTGCAAATAGCCATAAATGAAACTTAAGATAAGTGTCTTTAATATCATTTCTAAAACTTCAAATGAGGCAAATGCTTACCACGCAATGGAAAGAGTGTGTAAACAGGCTAACAGCTCCCTCTAGATGTCTTCCCTGCTGAAAAAAAAAACAATAGAACCCTGCCCAAAACGCAATAGAAAATGTAATGGTTTTAATGGGAATTGTATTGGTTTTAATGGAAACTATAATGGTGTCTACTGGTATGTGATGGATTCTATTGGTGCGATGTTAAATCCTATTGGAAAAATGCCCAAAACACACTACAAAAAGGAATTTTGTAATGGTTTTACTGAAAAAAGCTAATGGTTTATAATGGAAACCATTGGGATTTCTGTGATGGTTTCTCTTAAGCTTCTGTTGTTTTTTATTTATTTAGCAGGGATCTGCTCAATAAACAAGACTAATAATGTCAACTCTACAGAACAAAAACAAAGCCAAAACTGTGAACGTGTTTTGCTTCATTCGATTTTTATAAAAAGGAAGCGGTCTCTCACCAACAGATTTTTGAGATTCTGATTCAGACCCATGCGAAGACGTAACTCCAATACTTTCTACACTTTTCACCTTAATTTTTGGGACGTGGACATTTTTACGTTGAATGTGCGAGACTTCTGGTGTCAGCCGCTTCCAGTTATTTCGGCTGAACAAAAACAGTCCGTAAAGCTGCAAACTAGGATTTCTTATCATTTCATTTTAATTATCATAAACACGTTGGTTTGTAACACAAACAGTTTTACTATTTACTGCACTTTTCTTTTTGTTGTTTATTTTACGTATAGGAATCAGAAACCTCACACTTGCAGTGTAAATAACCCGATTTGAACAGCTTTTTTTGTATTCCCTTGTGAAAAAGAAGTGCACGTAACTGTATTAAATATGAACTTTTAGTGTAGCCTACTTAAAATATTAAATCTTTTTAAAAACTGCACTTGCAGATAATACTATAACATTAACAAAAGAAGATATTTTGAAGAATGTGGTAGTCATTAACTTCCATAATTTCCCCCATACTATGGAAGTCAGTGCAACTGTTTGGTTACCAACATTCTTCAAAATAGCATCTTTTATGTTCAACAAAATAAAGAAACTCATACAAGTTTGGAACAACTTGAGGTTAGGTCCGTGTACGCTGCGTTCATTCGTTTTTTGATTTAAAATTGAAAAAAGAAACATGAGAAAACAGCACCATTTTCGATTTTCCAAAAAAAAAAAAAAAAAAAAAAAAAAAAAAGAAATCGCCTTGATTTGCCATTTTTACATTCAGGGGTAGAAAATGAATAAACAGCCTGATTGTTTGAGTTCCACGCGTGGGCGGGAATTAAACGCCACTTTTCACTGATTGGTCAAGATCAAGGATCAAATGGTGCCGTCATCATGTCATCTTCAGTTTTGTGCAACAGAATAAAAGCAGAATAAAAACAGAACCCCTGCGTTCATCTCCCTCTCATCAAACAACCAGACTAACAAATGGCTTGACACAAGCCATACTGGGGCAGCGCCTAGACAGGGCTTACTTCTGTGTAGGCATAGATGCTCTATAGCTATATTAGGTGCTTATTGCAGAAATATGTATGTACCTCAGATCTGCAGCCACGTTACCCTTTTAGTATATTTCTTTGGCGCACCGCACATTTTAGCTGTCCAGTTATCAAAATCTGTGTGGCAAAGCTGCGTGACATTTACATTAGTGAGTGCAGACCAGTATCGATTTTAGTGTGAATATAAAGCTTACCGTTATTTTTATTTATTTTTTATTTTTCATAGAGAAGTTTATACTGTCATTATCCGACGCCATGTTACACATGTATATTCACATTTTTCTTCAATGCGGAAGTAAGCCTAAGGGTGAGACGTAAATAACGAGGAGAGTAACAACGTGCAGTAAACGGTAAAACTGTTTGGACTACAAACCAGTGTGTTCATGATTAAGATAATACATTAAAATAATATGATAAGACACACTAATTTTCAATATCAAGCAGCAAAACGAACTGTTTTGTACAGCTAAAAATAGCTGGACCCGGATGAGACCGGAAGCTAGACCCATAGAATTTACAAATGGTAAAATGTTTCTACCCCTGAATGTAAAAGCGGAAAATCAAGGCGGTTTCTTGTTTTTTCATTTTTTTGAAAAAACGAAAAAGCTGCCTTTTTCTTGTGTTCCTGTTTTCAATATTTAATAAGAAAAACAAATGAACGCAACGTAGGCTACACGGACCAGGTAACTGATGACAATTTTCATTTTTGGGTGAACTATCCCTTTAAGTAGCTCATAAATGCATGCCATTTCTATTGAAAGTTGTATGTCATGTATTTAAATATATTTGTAAAAAGTATAGTAACATATTAAAATATAATATGGATGCAAACAAACCACTGAAGCATAAGATTTTTATTATTTTTTGGGGTATTTTCTCATTTTCCAAAACCCCTCAGATTTGGAAAACGAGGCAGCCTCTATTCTCAACATAAAACGCAAAATTTATTTTACAGACTCACTGAGAGGATTCAGATTGACTGGCAGATCATAAGGTGTCTCTGAGATCATGCCAATTTAATGTCAGATTTGATTTACCACCACAGATGGGGCGCATGATTCCTCAAAGGCAGTAGCTGAATACACATAACTTTAGCAGCCAAGATGGGTTTTTTGGCTCTGTCATGGTCTGTGGGGTTCTGGACACTTTACAGAAGTCTAACAGAACCCGAGTCCGCCAGTCCACTAAGAGCTAAAAGCTGAACGTTTGAACATTGTGTCCTCTTTTAGTGTTTTTATTTTTTAAATGTTTTTATTATTTGTAATCTGCATTCAACCCAGTCCGATGTTTTTATACACCTGAACCTTGTCCTTTGTTGTTTGAGATACTTGCATTGCGTTTCTGCAGCCATTAGATCAGCCTTTCTCTATCCTGGTCCTAGAGGTTCAATAAAAAACATTGCTATTAGGAAAATGTTTTTTTTTTTTGCCTATAAATAAAATAAAAGTTAATGGCACTAAAAATGGTTATCAGCATTCTTAAAAATATCTTCATTTATGTTCCGGAGAAGAAATACATACTGGTTTTACATGAGGGTAAATAAATTATGAGAATCTTCATTTATGGGTGAACTATCCCTATAAAGTACATAAGAATTAAAAAGTCACTTAATTCTGATTGGCTGGAAGGTGTGCCTTTAAACACAAGTCTTGCATCACAACACACAGACAAAAGTTTTAGCCAGGACACATCCCATTTGACATTATTTACACGATATTGACTGGGAAAGTTGGAATATTGCCTATGACTGAGCTGGGTCATCCTCGGATTGGAAGAAAAGGTTTGGGTTTAGCTGCTCAGATTTGTCAGATTCAAGCTACTTCCTGAGGCATGTTCCCAAGGTTAAAGTGCAGCTCAAACAAACCACATTAGCAGGCTTTACAAGATTTTATGCAATATTTCATTAAGCCCCAATGTTCCATTATGGGATTTGGGAATTGATTCTAGAGTCGTAATCAAAATGAAGTTGACAGAGGGCTCAAGACGCATTACATTTCACATGATCTGTCTCATCTAGCACAGTTTACATGTCTGGTTAAGGTTAATACTAAAGCTGCACCCTTAAAACGACTTCTCTAAAGGAGTGTGAGTTCATTCAATATACATGCGTACTTTGATGAAATATTTTAGTTAAGTAGTTCACTTAATTCCAATCATTTCATTTGCCAGTTATTTTGATATAAATGTTTTTGATTATAGTTATTGATATTATTTTGATCTTGGAATTTTAAAATCTGACTTAAAGCTCACCCAAATATAAAATCCTGCCATATACTCACCCTCGTGTCATTCCAAACTTGTATGATTTTCTTTCTTTCATTTTTCTACATAAGATATTTTGAACAATGTCTGTAATCAAACAGCTTTGGTGATTAAAAAGATAAAAATAATTTCTCAAAATATCTTCAATGTTCTACAGGAGACATACAGGTTTAGAACAACATTAAGGTGAGTAAATTAGGACAGAATTTTTATTTTTTGTGAACCGTTCCTTTAATATTCAATAAACTAGACAGTAAAACATGCTAACATCTCCTTCTAGTGGTGCTCCGCTCTTAATTAAACATGTCTACCAACCCTTCATAACAGCATGAATACAAAGACAGAACTCATTTTTACACAGTGTTGTGAAAGTCATTTAATCAGTAGAAGATTTTAGAAAAATCAATTCTTGATTATGAAAAGTTATAAATTCAAAGATGTTTTAGAAAGCTAAACAGCTCAACTGGACTCCAGAAAAAAGAAAAATCTAATTTTTTGGTTTTCTTTTGTTGCTTAAAAATGAAGAAACTGAAAAGAAAATGAACCAGTAGTTCACAACACAATGTCTGTCATGGAAAGATGAAGACCGATGCAAACTTTGACTTGAAGACCAAACAGAAAGAAACCTTACAAGAAAAATCCAACAAACAGAAAAATGCTCAAATACCTTTCAAAAAAAAAAAAAAAACGCCAGAATCTCCTTCAAAACCGGTTTTCGGGAGTCAAGAGCTCATCTAGAGAGGGCGACGGTGTTACGGGTTTTCACTTATCAATAGACCACTGTACATTAAGCTGAGAGAGCTGGTCTGAAGCTTGCGAAACGCAGAGAGGGCGATTCTAACTGCAGAACAACACCCCTGCTAAAATACAATATGAAAATACAGTCCAACTGTGAAATCTAACTTCATACGTTAGATGGCCCTCCATGACAGGACTCCCTCTGTTCATTTGGGAAGGGGTTGTAGGGTAAGCTTAAGGAACCAGACAAAGCGGGGTCAGCAGGGGTCACTCCGTGGATCACCGGTGCATGGGCCTCAGGAGCTCTGTGGCTGTGGCAGCATCTGGAAACAGGTTATGGTACGTAGGGAGAGGCACGTAGGCAGCTGTGATCATTTTACCTGTTAAAGGGAAGGAGAGTGCGATTAACGTCATACACAACAACACAAGGAACTCTTATAAAGAGAAAAGATTGGGAAATGGGACGGGTTTACCTGCAAACCACCGGCCGTGCAGGGCGCTGACAACAGCCATTGCTACTGGGATGGTTGGACACTTTACATAAACATTTCCCTGCCAAACAAGAGCAAAGTGAGGATTAGGGTTTTTGGGAAAAATGAAAGGCAGCCTCTGATTCTGAACTTTAGAATTTAGGGATGAGTCTTAAAAAACATGTTCAGGTCACATTTTACCCCAATATCACACACACACACAAAAATAATTTTATGTTGCATTTAGAATATTAGTTTTCAGGACCAATAGATTCTGATATTATTTTCAATTAACTATGACAAATAAGCATATCCCCCTAAAAATCTCATAACCATAATGGGTCTTAAATTACTTCATAATAGCTATTCTCTAATCTATATTCTCTAATCATTTTAAAATTTCTTTTTAAAAATGTAATTAAAATTGACTGAAAATAATAATAAAAAAGAAAAGTGAAGTTTATTCACTATTTTGTACAACAAATGCAATTGTTGAAACGTTTGGGGTTTTGTTTCTTTATTTGAAATAAATTGAATTATTCAGAAAGATGCATTACAATAGATAAAAAAAAAATCTGAAAATCTACATATTAGAATGATTTATGAAGGATTATGTGACAAGACTGATGTTGCTTAAAATTCAGCTTCACCATAACAACGATAAACTGCATTCTTAAATATATTATAACAAAAAGAAAAAAAGTTATTTTGAACTGTAATAACAACAATACTGTTGTTTTTAATGTATTTTTTGATCAAATAAATGCACCCTTGGTGAGCATAAGAGACTTAGAAACTTACAGACCTTAAACTTTTGAAAGGTAAATGTGAATCATGACCATGTTCTCAATAGATTTGGTGATATTCAACTACTGTGGCTATAAAAAGTTTACACACGCTGTTAATGTTGCTGTTTTAAAATATAGAACATTACTGGTTTTCATATTGCATTGAAAGTGGTAACAAAAGTGACATTAACACTATTGTCTACTGTGTAGACTTTTTACAGTCACTGAATGAAGGGGATGACTTACTTGAGCAGAGTTCTTGTCGACGTATATGTGAACGATGCCTCCGTGCTTTTTGCACTCTTCAATGACATCATCCTTTATCTCCAGGTCCCAGCCAGGTTCGTTTTCCCTACAAAGCAACACAACAAGAAATTTTATTAGCAATTTCTTTCTTTTAAGAAGGACACATGCCATTCGACATACACTATACTGTCAAGGATAGTTTCAATAATAAATGCAACTCACGTCTGTGGACTGAACATGTTGGAGAGCTGCAAACAGTGCGTAGCCAGTGGCTGATTTGGAAGGTTCATAGCTTGGTTCATCCCGGGATTGGGAACGAGAGGTTGTGTGGTTGAGGCTGTCAGAGGCACAAAAACATACATAACTGTCACTGTAAAGGCCTTTTCACATGAAAAATTTGGCATGAATATTTGGAGCAATGATACTTTTGAATCAAAACAATAGATCCCTATGTGGTTATTGATACCAGGTGCGATCATTCTTCCTTTTTTTTTTCGTCCTGTGTTTTTTCCTGTTGCTCTGTGATGACACAGGTTGTCCAATTACATTTGAGCTTAGATCACACACCCGGAGCAGTTGCTGTTGCACAAAAGGGCCAGAGTGGTGGCGCCGTTTCAAAAAACCATTATAAACAAACACCGAAAAAGCGTATTTGAGATACAAGATAAATATCTTGAGGAAGATGCATTGTTGGTCGGGGCCACTATTAAGGCAATTAATCGTTTCGTGCTCTGTGTGAACGCACCGTTTGTCGGCGATTCACCTCGCTTTTTCGCATCATGCTCTGTGTGAAACATCCTTCTGAAGAACCAATAAATGGTGGTAACAAGACAGCAAGTCAACAAACTCTCCTCGATTTGTCAAATCGCCCCTAGGGGCAAATTCTCAGGACCTCTGTGCACTTCAAATTCCATACAACTTAATGGATTCTAAGATAGGAATATGAAAACAATTCAAAGACACACCATTTGCCAGATTTCCAAATGCCACAGAGCCGCTCATCTGTAAGGCCTGCTTAGCAGCAGCAGGAATCTGCAGTCCTGTACCTAAAAACATCCCAGAGACACGCATAAATGAGTTCAAAACAATGCAATATCATATGGAACAGCAACTACACAAGTAGTTTGAATCAGTCACTGGCACATCTGGGAGACAGTAACGTGCAGTGTTCAATCTGTACCTTCTGCGAGTCTTGCCATCAGCTGAAGTCGACCTGTTGTGCCCAAGTCAATGCCAGTTCTCTCCAGTTCATCACTGTCCAAGAAGGAGCTTGCAGACGAGGCATCTGAACGCTCGGTAACATGACCCACCTTCATTGGCCGTCCCGCAAGCTCGAAACCATTCAGCTGCTCCAGGGCTTTTTTAGCACATTCTGCATCTGCAAACTGCACAAACAGACAGTTAATCAGAATTGGATTTATGATGCAATGGCAAAATAGATCTGTCCTTGTCTTCCTGAAATGGAGTTTTTCCATTATGTAGATATAGTTATTATAGTTATGTATATAAAGTGTTTCCTTTGCCATTCACAACATGATGAAAAAAGATGCAAAAATTGATCATTTAGAAATCACAGTTACGAACTCACAATGAGCGATGCACGATTACGGATCTGCCGATCTGGCGTAGTGTGAACACATGTATCTATAATTATAGAAGCATTGCATATGCCTTGTAATGAGAAGCGCTTATACACAGGAATAAATGGATTTGTTTTAAGGGCATTTTTCAGCCAAAATAAAAGCTTGTTGATTTGTAGTTCTGAAAACGAGGAAATTCTATAGGGTTGACGGTACAAGACAAGACACAATATTAGTACTTTAAAATTATTAACTATTATTTTTCTTAAATACTAGTCTTAATTTTACAGTAAAATATTACAATTGTAATAAATCCTATTATAGATGGCAATAATTCCTAAAATAAAAAAAAGATTATAATAGTTACTACTGTCGTATTGATAATCAAACTTTTTGGCCAAATAGTGCAGCCCTAAAAGCACAAAAATCGCAATTCAGTCATGCAGCTCTACTCACATCCATGATGACAGTAACAATAAGGAAGGACCAAGATGGTTGACTATTCATCCACTGATTATCTAGTCAATCAGATGAATAAAATGTCAAATATGGCCCCTTTAACCTTAGTAAATTTGCATTTTGATGAACTCACTGATATGAAGCCGTATCCTTTCGACCTGCCAGTCTCACTGTCCATCATTAGCTGGATGCCCTCAATCTACAATAAGGAAAAAAACTCGCATTAAATAGCAGATTCACTCCACACTAGTTTTATCTTGGGTTAGTTGCTTATTTATTGCATCTGAAACTATTTAAAATGCCAACCACACCTTTCCAAACGGCTCAAAAATGCCCCTGAGCATGTCTTCAGTTATATTGAAGTGCAGGGAGCCCACGTACAGCCGCATTGGTCCTGCACCGCCTCTCTGGAGCATGCTGGCCATGGCTGCTGCCCTGTTCTTCTCAGCCTGAAAAACGCAAACAAATTCAACAAAATGATTCACATGCACTGGAATAGAAAGCGGACAGAGGATTTGCAGTGAGTTAATGCTCTGACCTGTGAAGCCTGGACTATGATAGGCACTCCCAGAACCCTCTGCCCCGTCAGGCCGATCGCCAGCGGTACCGATGTCGACTCCACAAACTCAATGTAGGCAATGCCTTTCGACCTCCGAGAGTTTCTATCAGAGATCATCCTTACGTCACGGACCTTAAACGATGGATACAAAAGCGCTCATGTGCTGTATTTGTCATTTAACATCAGCAAATGTAGAGTAAAAAATTAATCACAACTAAGTTTTTTTTTTTTTTTAAATCAAGGCCATCATACTTTTCCCACTGCAGAGAAGAAGTCTTCCAGATCTCTGGGTCTAATTCTGGCAGCGAGCTGCATGCAGAACACGGTGCGGGCGTCTCTCTCCTCTGGGGTCAGATTATCTATCGGTTGCCTGTTTGAAGAAACACACAGGTCACCAACCACTGAAACACAAATCATTCCCTCTGGAAATAAAGCTTGTGACCTTAAAATAATCTCTCGTGGACATTCCCACAACATGATCGCCATTCCTTGAAGTTTTAATCTTTTAAAATATAAACTACTAAGTTTAAATTCATCTCTCTCAGTCACAAAATAATTTACTGAACTGAAAATCCTGTTCTAAGTTCTATAATTGAACATACTGCAAAACTATCTAAAAATAGTTATCTAAAAATATAAACTATATCTAAAAATACTTAAAACAAGACATTAACTTGAGAAGCAAGATTCTGTAAAATATTAAGAGATGTTTTACATTTCATTAAGTTTATTTTTCTTCTTTTCTTCTTTTATTTGTCTTGACCTATTGGCAAAATTTGAAATATAAGTTACATTTATGCTTAAATCCTTTTTTCTTTTTTTTTTACCTATAAAATAATGATGATTAAGAATATCTGTAGGCTAACGGGCTCAAGATTTAAGACTATTTTATTAATTTTTACTCAGCTGTTTAACTTGATATTTGATAAGTTATTTTATTTTACAATGGGTTCATAAAATAAAACCAGAATACAAACATTACATTTGACGTGTATATGAGCTTTTTATGTTTTGAAATAGTGTGCAAACAATGCACTCCAAGAATTTATATAGCCTAAATATGCCAAATCAGATTTTGTACTAAAATTTGACAGCAAATTGAGACCCTTTAGGAGAGAATCAAGTTAATCAATATTAGATTAGACTAGACTATCCAGGAATTTAAACAGAATAAATGCTTACATTTATTGACTATATTGAACAACATTAATGAATTGAAACAACTGCACAATTATGTAGACCCTATAGCAAGTTTACTGAAAGCTGTAAGCTTGATATATGATATTCAGTATTACTGTGAGGCAGAACAGTTAACAGTGCCTTTAACACCCTTTAAAAATAACTGCACCCACTTCCTTTTCTCAGCTTAAGTGCATTAAGATGGCAGATTTCTCCTTGTCTCTTCTTAGTGTTATAGAAAAGAACACGTCACATGTGGTTATGGAATAACTTGTGGTAATACTTCACTCTTAAATGTAACAGTTCCAAAAGGGGGTTTTCATAGTGATACAACAGAACTACCATTTTGGGTTCCCCAAAGAATCTTTCAGTAAACAGTTCTTAAAAGAACAATGTTTTCTTAGTGTGAAGAATACTTTAATAATCTGAAGAACATATTTCCATTATAAAGAACCATTTGTGCACTGGAAAGATTCCATTGATGTTTTCAAGCATAAACGTGACATTTTTTTTTAAGGTGTTTAATATTTCAGTACTACAGTAGAGTAAGACAGTGATGAGCGTCTCACCTGACAGGGCTTTTGTCCTTCTTAAACGGGCTTCTGCTCCGAGAGCGCCTGCGACTAGAGTCAGAATACTCCGTCAGTCTGTGTTTATCACTCATCCGTGTATGATTACTCAATACAGACATGCACATCAGCACACATTCAGCACACAACAGGCAGCAAGAGTCACAGATGAGATCACCTGTGTTTGGTGAAATGTTGTGGGCCAGTCTTCCCTCCAGGACCACCATTTAATTTCGACCCCATACTATGAAATGTAAAACAAGGGTTTGTCTCAGCGTTAAACCAGTCAACTTTCAGCCATTGTGGCCATGCAAGGGCTACTACATACTGGTGCAGGAAGTATCCAGTGAAAACCCATTGCAAGCCAAGGCAAAACTATGGGTTCCTAAGCTAAAAAAAATTGCCTTGACAAGATTTTTTTATTATTATTATTGAAAGTGTAAAAAAGAATTATGAGATGATATCGACAGAAATTACAAGTGCGATTTCAGCTTCTTTAAAAATCATGTTAAACAGCCAAATTTAAGTGGAAAACTACACTACCCATAACCCTAACCCTATATTATATAATAATTTATTTTATAGAAAAAATGCAACCATAGTCACTAAATGAAAAGAAATGAAAAATGTCATTTGAGGTTTTCACAAAAATGAGTTCATTAAGCCCTCTTCTAGTGATCCCAATGCTCCAAATAGTAATTAAACATCCAAAATGATCTTTATTTGTACGTTTTCTGAGAGGAGTACCTTTTTCTCTGCTCACTTCTAGACGGCTGCTGCTGCTTCTCACCACAAGTTGTAAGTCTATTGTTACAAAGCACAGCATTCCAGCTTTGTGAATATTCATATAGAATTCTCCATGACATGAGTCCAAACCGGTGAAATATTATTTTTTAAACCCATGCTGATGAAAACAAAACGATCGCGCTGACTGACATTTGCAAAGCGCGTGCATAAGACGCCCTTTCCGTGAGCGTGCGATCTCCCTTATAAAGAACATTATTGCGAAATATGTATCGGCGAGATTCACACAATCATAATCTGTTATATGTCTTACATGAACGTTTAGTTAATGGTTGGGGAGAAATCTGATGTGTAACAGAAAAATATGCAATGTTGCTCTGTTTGCTTCTCAAAATCAGATCTGCTGCCTCTATTGCCTTCAAACGGCTGTAGTCATTTTTTTATCCAATTCCAACAAGTCATATATCATTTTGAAGGTATTTTAAATGGAAAATGTAAAAAGAACTTATTTTTGAAATATATTTGCACCTTCCGACTCATTTTGCCAGAACGGGTCACATATTATATTATATTATGATGAATATTTGAAGAAATCCCATGGAAAAAAAAAAATATTTTTGCAATCATGATAACTGAAGAAGTGGGCGATCACTGCTTGCTCCATAAAGGGATGCTGAGTTATGTGACTGCAACTGGCCAATGAACTTGTGGTTAAGGTGGCCACCGTGAACCAGAACACAGTAGGCCTGGATGGACGTCGCCTCCAGGTTTTCTATTCTGAGAATTCCTCAAAACAAGCACCAGGCATCTTCAAAAACACTGCAATGTGCTGCAGCATTAAGGAATGTAAGATTCACGTAATTCTGCATTCTTGGCAAAGCAGATGCACATTTAGCAAGACACTGATCACTCTCTAGTTACAAGACACTAAACCATGCTTCCCAAATACACAACATGTGACAATAAATTCAAACTGGTCAATGGTCTGTGGAAAAAAGGAAAATTCTGTCATCATTTACTCACTCTCATGTCGTTCCAAACCTGTATGACTTCAACTCATTTTTAAAACATACAGTAGAGCTCATGAACTCTGGTAAACGGAAGTTTAACTGTGCTTGCTTGCTGGGATTGTACAGTTTTATGTTTTTCATATTTTATAAGCTATATACATGTGCGTTATACAGAAATAAAAGCATGCAATGTATGCATGTTTCTTTGGAAGACTTGGAGTAAACTGCAAAATTCATATTGATTACTTTTATGATGTCTTTATGAACTTTTTGAAGCTTGAAAATTTAGTTTGAAAGTACAAAAAAGATAAAAGGATTTCAAAAATCTCAATGTGTGTTCTGAAAGTCCTAAAGGGGTCATCGGATGCCAATTTTCCACAAGTTGATATGATTCTTCAGGGTCTTAATGAAAAGTCTATAACATTACCCTGTCAAAAACAGCTGCACACAGCAAGCCGTTTTGTTGCATGTTCCTTTAAATGCTAATGAGCTCTGCTCACCCCGCCCCTCTCTTCCGAGCCGCTCTCTGAGAAACTCTTATCTTTAGCTGCATTCATTGTGAAACTTGCTAACTAGCACATTATTAGAAAAGGTGATTAGCAAAGATTCATAAAAAAACCTTAAACTTGTTCTGTAGGTGAAGCTAGATCACAAATAATTAGCGCGAACATAAACACATTTAGGTAGATCGGGGGCGCATTCCCTTCAAAAACAGACGTAATCCACTGCGTCTTCAATGGCTCAAAAATCAGGAGTAAATGACGACTTGTCTACTCCTGCTCTGGTGTCGAAACAATAGCGGACTGATGACAGCTCACTCAGGGCACGTCTGTGTTTAAACAACATGTAAAAGTGAAATTTGCATCCGATGACCCCTTTAAGTGTTTTGGAACGACATGAGGGTCGAATTTTCATTTCTGGGTGAACCATTTCTTTAAGTATTACCGTGTTGTTGATGACCGAGTGACAATTTACAACCCTGAATTCGGCATGCTGACCAAGAAAAATAACATATAGACTCTAAATTGAACATTTAAGGGTTAACTTACAAGGGGCTTTTGCGTCCACGAAAACGTCCACCACGATCCTTGCTGCGGGATCGTGACCGCTTGCGTTCTCTGCTCCGTGAACGTTTCCGCTCGTGGCTGCGGCTCCTGCGTTGCTCACGGCTCTTTTTGCGGCCCCCGCTTCTACTCCTCCGCCGACCTGGGCTCGGACTACGACTGCCGCTGCGTCTTTTCCTATGTGTAAAAAACACAAATTCATTCATTACCAACATGTGTACTTAATTTACCTGAAAAGCAGGATGACAAAAATACAGAGGGTTTTTTGCTTACTTTTTGCTGCGTTCCTCATTATGACCATTGGCGCTAGAGGACTTGCTTTCACCCTGAACAGGATTGATAAAAGAACATCATGAGAATGGAGAGATAACACTGGAAATTAAGAGGGGAATGGGATTAGAGAAAAGCCAGAAATGCTACTATTGTTGGCTCCTTTATGATAAATTCCTCATTTTATCACTTTGGATAAAAGCGTGTACAAATTCAATGCAATCAAATGGTCTGTTGTAAATAATCAGAGGTGAGGGGGGCCTGTCTTTAACTTTTTTGAAAACTGTCAGTTAAGTTCAAGGTCTTGACATGCTAGGCCATGTGTTTTTAGGGTAGTATAGGTACCCTGCTATTTTTAGCCTAAGTCTTGTTGTTGTCATGCTATAGAGCTGCTAAAGGGCATTCCAGAGTCGAGGCTGTCAGTCCGTGTGATCTTCCCCAGTTTGCGCTGTTGGACTGTGAGAGCTCGATGCCATCTTTGTCTCACAGCTTGTCCTGAAGCAGACAGGGATTTACACGGCTTAGTCATATCGCCTCCCAAAAGACACCGCATCAAAATCAGCCAAAAAAAGACACAACTTAAAACCTCATCAAAAGATTTTCAGGGCTTTTTTCCGCATCTGTCTCATTTTGACAACTATGACAGGCATTTTTTGTTAACTCATTAAAAACAAATCTACCTTTACTGATAAAATATTATTACTGGGTAATTCATTTAAAAAAAAAAAAAAAAAAAAAGCAAACAGTTTTATTATAAAGAGATATTACTAAATACATGCACAAACCATATGCCAATGTCAACGGTTTTAGAGACCATCAAAACACTGGGTAGAGAGACAGTATTCATATTTAGAAACTTAAAATTCATTTATAGGACACTTCTGCTCTTTTCAGGTTTGAACACCGAAGCTGACCTTCAGTAAAGGTCAAATACAGTCCAGGACTTCAAGGTTTAAATTCTTGACTCCAGATCCAATGAGAAGGCTATACCATATGAAATGCCATTTGCAATAAATATTACTTCCATAATATGAAGTTGTTCAACATTTTTTTCTTTTTTTTTTTTAAATGTTGGGCAGGGGTTTTTGATTTTATCCGTTTACAACGTGTGTCTAAGGTGTATAGTATGTACACCACCATTCAAAAGTTTGCGGTCAGCAAGATGTTTTTTTTTTTTTTTTTTAAAGAAATTAATACTTTAATTCAGCAAGGATGTATTAAATTGTCCAAAAGTGACAGTAAAGACAATGTTACAAAAGATTTATATTTCAAATAATACTGTTCTTGTGAACGTTCTATTTATCTAAAGAATACAAAAAAAAAAAAAGAAAAAAAAAAAGCAGCAGCTGAATTGTTTTTAACATTGATAATAATAAGAAATGTTTCTTGAGCAGCAAATCAGCATATTAGAATGATTTCTGAAGGATCATGTGACACTGAAGACTGGAGAAATGTTGCTGATAATAGAAATAGAAAACAGTTTCACAAACCACAATATTACTGTTTTTACAATATTTTTGCTGTCTTGGTGAGCACAAGGCTTCTTTTCAAAACATTAAAACATTCTTACCAACCCCAGAATTTTGAACAGTAGCGAATATTTTTCTGCCACTGCATCAGATTCACCTTTTACAGATTTTTGGTGACATGGCTGAAACCTGAATACTGTCTCTGCTCCATGTCACATTATGTTCCATCTATTGGCATTCATTCACCGTTATGAAACCAAATTGATTTAAAGGTGTATGGTGGCGGTCTATTTGTATTTTAGATCAAAGTACATTAATACATTGCGCAATTACAACCTTACTTTTTTTCACAGTTCACACTGGAATCAAAGATGTATTCAGGGGAGTAGAGGTGAGATATCATTAGGCAAGTCTATAAAAAGAGATAGATGGGCATTTATTTGTAATTCAGGATATCACACTATAAATCATAGCTCTCTCTCATACACATTACACAATTTTACACTTTAGTAGTCAGGCACAGGCAATACAAGCAGGGTTTCTGAGTAGCCATATGACAACACGAGTTCAATTCACACACAAATGAAAATGTTGTTATTGTTTATCCACCCATGTTGTTCCAAAACCTCATTCTACTGAACATAAAAGGAGAAATTTTTACCAATTAAAATGAATGGGGATTGGGGCTTTCAAACTTATATATATATATATATATATATATATATATATATATATAGTATTAAAGTTGCTTGTAAGACTGAATCAATAAGGTGAATCACAACATTACAAACTTTAATTTAAATAAAAACGTATTTGAAAATCAGACAGAAAGACTGTGTACTTCATGGCATTAATGTGGAAAAGAACTACAATCCCATGAATCACTGTGAAAGATATGATCAAATTACAAAAAAAAAAAATCAAACAATAGAGAAATATAAAATTATTACCTTAAACATTTTTATTATATATATATATATATACAGAAACTGCACATTTTTTTTTATTACAAAATATGCATTATTAGACAAACGTTTAAATAATTTTAGAGCATCATTTACAGTCTTTTATATTTATAATGTAGATTTTCATAAAGAATTTTGCTGTTAAATATGATAATTTTGAAACTGAAGTGGGCCAATATCGTTAACAAAAGTATATGCCATTGTTTAACAACCTTGCAGGTCAAAGTAGGTCTGTCTTTAATGGATTTTAAGTTATCCTTATCAAGAAAATCCCCTGTGGAAAACATAATAATTCAATTTTTAGTTCTGGGACCTGACTACAGCACTCATATGGACTATTTTTATGGTGCTTTTTGAAATAAAAAAAAGTTATGCTTAAAAGCTTCAGTCCTCATTCATGACCCTTACACGGACAGAAGCAATCTTCAAAATTTCTCCCTTTGTGCTCATCATTAAAATGATATCCATACGGGTTGAAAAAGCATAAACGTGAATAAATCATGACACTTTATTTTGGTTGAACTAACGTTAATCCTTAAATGCCAACAAAAAAAAAAAAAAAAGAAGAAAAAAAAAAAAACGATCCGTCAACTTCCGGTCGTCTACCCACCTTCTTATAAGGAGCTTCCAGCATGGCCTCAACGTCGAAGTCATCCGCCATTCTGACCTGCTGAATATGAAAACAGCAACATACATTTTACAAACACAGCCAACCTGATGAGTTATAGTTTACAGTTCCGTTTAAGCACTCGTTTCATCGACAGAGCAAGCAAACAAACATCTTACAGTCGAGCTGTCGATTCTGCAGTAAACGCTCTCCAGACGAAAACAACAGCATTACATAAGCAGCTAATTTAGACGCCACGCTCGCATCCATATATGACAGAATACCGTAATTCATGCTATATTTCCATTTAATTCTGAGCCCAACTCTTAATTAGACCAATAGCTGCTTATTAGCAAAAATTACCTGGTTTTATTTAGCACTCCGGTTACCGTCGCGACCTCTTGGACGGGCGTATGAAGTTTGACCGTAAACACAGCTGCGAAACCAACAATCCGATCCGCCTACAGACGAGCAAAACATACAACGAATAATCATTCAAGAAAAAACAAATACCGATGTGTGTATCTGTGGATATTTAGTAAGCTCGGTTCAGTTTGTCATGAGGTTTCCCTCACAAGACAACTTCCTGCTTTACCCAAAATGGAGGCTGAGGGGGGCAGGGTTTCCTATCGTTTCGTAATGTAACGTTAGATAAAAGTCGAGGAAAGGAGAATTTTTTATCTGTTCTTCCTGTGTGGTTATTCGTGCAGAATTTGCAATGGTTTTGTTTCTTTAAATATCACCATTGATAGACCTGCTCTGTTTATTGCACAATTCTCACATTCATTGCAGAAACTAGCGCTTTGTAAACAAGGGCGGAGTCAGATTATATCTAGAAAGGCTTGAATTCAAATTGTATTTACATGAATATTAAATGTATACACATATATAAAGTAATATTTAGGCTATGTAAATTAAAAGCTAATATTATTATATTAACCTGTATTAATGTACAATAATATGCTGTTTTATATTATGTTATAATTAATAATAATTACTTAATTTGAGAGAGTGTTTATATATGTATTTTAACTCAAATAAGTTCATTCAAACGCATAAAATTGATGTTTTAATAACTGGTGATATTATTGAAGGGTTTCTTCTCACTATAATGCCATTTCTTCACTCGTCTTCACAGCTGTCTGAAATAATTGTCAAAAGCCAAATTTAGGGATATTATTTTTAATAAAATCATTTTTATTAAAATATATTGGCCAAATAGACACCCAAATCTTTAAATAATGTTCATTACATGGTTTAAAGATTAAAAAGATAAAAATGATTATTTGATAATTATTGTTTCAATATCTCACAGCCATGATAAAGTCTTGTACCTGTTTGAGAGTTATCTTTCATTCATGTTTAATTCAATATGTTACTTGTAATTGTTTGCTGCGTGAAAATTGTTTGAAAATTGGTTTAGTGCACAGAGATGTAGGCCTATTAGATATATTTAATATAAATATATTCAATTACAAATATCCAAAACAACAACAAAATTCGCTTTTGCAGGTCAAAATCTTTTTTTATTTTTATTTTTTATTAATTTTATTATTATTATTGTTTTAAAAGATTTTTATTTATTTTTATTTTTATTTTTGCGTTTATTATGATAGGACAGATCAGAACGCAGTGAAGTGGGGGAGAGATAGGGGTGTCTGCAACGGCGCTGTATGATGGCTCACTGCCCACAAGGCTATCGGTGCCGACTTCTTGTTTTGCTTCCTTTTCTTGTCGAATAAAATAATTCCATGTTATGTATTTTGAGAAAGCGTCATCAATCAGCATTCACACTCTGACTTTGTGTAACCTAGCCTTACATTACAAAAGTCCAGAGGTGTCATGCACATTCAAAGATTTTTGAGCCAAGTGGATTTTGAATGCAGCTTCCAAAAGACAAAAAATAGCCGATTATTACTTTCTATATTTATTACAATCACGTGATTAGATCGTTCAGTGCATCATATCAGCTGCTATATTCATCATATCTGCGTTAGCTGGCTGGCACTGAGCCAGATACAGACACCCAGCGCTGCGCATTATAACCAATCACACACGATTCTGTTGAGCACATGAATGCAATGACCAATCAGAGGCGTTCAGATGAGTCATCGCTAAAATGCTGGTGTTTTCTTCACTTGCTCGCTGACTGAATACCTCTTTCTGGCGAATTCTCTCATCAGAAATATCAAAGTGCAAATGTGTGTAGGAATCTGCAAGTGAGATATTAATTTCACAGTGTAAACAGCTTCAGTGATTTTAAAGGGAGTTTTTGAGAGTGCTTGAACTCTCGAGAGCAGTGGCCTCAAACTCAGTTCCTGGAGGGCCACAGCTCTGCAGAGTTTAGCTCCAACCAGCTCCAAATCACACCTGCTTGGAAGTTTCTAGTGATCCTGAAGAACTTGATTAGCTGGATCAGATGTGTTGGAGCAAAACTGCAGAGCTGTGGCCCTCCAGGAATTGAGTTTGAGACCAATGCTCTAGAGTCTAGACAGTCAGTAAAAATGTCCTTTGCTCTCTTTCTGTACAATGAAAGTGTTATGATTAGTAGCCTAACTTACAATGTTTTTATTCACATTAACTTTCAATATTAATCTGCCCCCTCAGAAATAATGAGTGCATGACGCCCCTGCAAAAGGTTATCATATTATTTAACTGGAAGCATTTACAGCCTAACTTGTTAATACAATAATTTTCCATGGTTATAAATTTTACAATATATGACCCCAAGAAATACAATCCACTTATAACTTTTCATCAAGATAACTTTCATCGCCTGTAAATGTACTGTAGTTCATATTTCACAGTTTTTGAACTGTTAACGGATTAACTTATCTTTTGTTTAGAGAGGGAGATCTCCACCTTTACTCAGTGTGAATCTGGCTGTGCTCACAATACGCAGATATCATTTATCATCCATTTGTAACCTTGTGAAAAAGAAGTGCACTTCTTTGTATCAAATGCACACTTGTAGTGTTCAATTTTTAAAGTATGATTAACAAAAAAGGAAATGGAAGATAAAATAATATTACTGAAATTATAAAAGGCCACTTAAAGAGAGACACGTTCATGACTGTTTCTTAACACACTTAAGTCACTTTTAATAAGTGCACTTTGCACTTTGTTAAAAAGCACATTTTATGTCATTGCTTTGTAATGTTTTGTCACTTTTTAAAGAAGTACACTTATTTGGATGTATTGACTAACAAACTAAAGTACATGTAAAGAAAATCATGCATCATGATTTCAGTTGTGCTATTTCATATTACATTTAAAGTTAATATATGTTAAATGTACTAAATTGCAACATCATCATTATAATTATGTCTAAATACATGACTTACAAGTTTTAATAGAAATGACATTAAAGTATATTTTCCTTACCACAAATGCTTGTCAGTACATTCGGCAGTGCATATTTAGCCACATTTCAAATTATGAAGCTACATATAAAGATGTATTTGAGTCCTACATAAGTGGGTCAAAACACTCTTGAGTTCAACTAACTGCATTTAAAATACATTTTAATATAATTGCAAGTTCACACTTACATACAGTATATTATTTCCATAATAACTACTCATTTTAAAAGTATGCTAATGTGCAGTTTTTTTTAATAAATGAAAATGGATTATATAAAATATTATTTAAAATATTCTACAAATACAAAATTTAATAAAAATCATACACTTTTTATATTTTGATACACAGTATACAAACCTCATCCCATCAAATATTAAAATAAACAATTTTTGGGGTAAATACAATCACAGTTAGCAAGTTACACAGTACTCAGTTCTGAAGTTCACAGCAGTCCTACACTGACATTTATTCCTCTTACTTAACGCACAGTCTTTTTCATTCTTCAGTCAGCATCAATTTTGTTTGTCTCTCTGAGAACACAAGACCATACATCTTGCGGACCATTTACGCAGTTGTAATCTGGAGGAACATTAAAGAACAGCTCATCATCAAAGCATTTCTCATCACAGGGGGAAGCCAGATAAGGTAGCTTGAGTACCGCACCAGTCAGCAAACCCCCCACTGCTGCCACTGCAATAGTCCCGAACATTGCAGCCACCTGAAAGAGGGCCTGTTCCTGTGCGGTTCGACCCAAACCCGCCTCCAGATCTGGGATCAATTCCTGCAACTCCGCTAGCAGAGGGTCTCCCTCTGGAGGGGCCCGATAAGAGAAGGTCTGGTAGAGACTGGGGCCGTACGTTTCCTCAGTCGCCAGAAGGATAGCGCAGATTCCTGCTAGGCTGGAAATGAGTCCCGTCAGGCCATGCAGGTTGTGTATGCCGCACTGATCCTGCAACCGTAGCCGGTGCGCCAAGAACGGGCTCAAGTATTTATACCCTAACATGCATGCAATGCATCCCAGGATGCCCAGCACATAAGCAGCGGCCGGCGAAATCATCATGTCCACCGAAGCACCGACAGTTACGCCACCAGCCAGTGTTACGTTCTGCACATCGGCCATGCTGATCTTGCCGTTCTTGCTGAGCATGCCGGACAGGGCGAAGGCGGTGATTGTGGAGGCACTGAGACCTATAAACGTGTGGAGAACCGCTCGGTGCTGGTCGTCTCCCTTGAAGGTCAGCGCTGAGTTGAAAGAGGGCCAGAACACCCAGAGGAAGAGGGTTCCCATTACCGATAGCAGATCCGATTGGTAACTTGTCGACTCTTTTGGGTGTCCCTCGTTTAGGCTGGGCCTGTACAGGACAAAGGTGACACCCAGTCCGAAGTAGCAGGCAAAAATGTGGATGAGGATCGAGCCACCAGCATCGTTGATCTTTAGGTATTTCACTACAGCCCATTCTGTGACACCAAACACAGGGATCTCCAGCAAGGCCATGATCTGCACAATACACAATATGTAGAGTGAGAATGTGTGATATGAGCAAATTTACATGCATTCGGCAGGTGCATTCAACCAAGCCTTTTAAAACTTACAAATGAGGAATACTATTAATAAAGTGATTGATTTCGGTGATGTAAATGTACTCACAAAAGCATGATAGTCACACAGTTGAGCCATCATAGTACTTAGTGTGCTGCATACATAGGTAGCATTTTAAGGCTTCACAAGTTAACTACAAGAAGTGTGCGTCTTAATTATTTTGTTTCTTAGGATGCATCATTTAACCAAATTCAAGTTTTTGATATTTTTCATATTCTGTGTGGTCAGTTCACATCAGTGATAGAAATGAATGTTTTCATATAAGTTTAAATTGATTTTTACCTTTTACCTTGATTTTTAGCTGTTTGGATTTTTTTGTTGTTGTTGTTGGCAAAATGGAGCAAAAACAGGCAATAGGGTGTCTAAAATGTAAGTCTCTTAATATTAACTTATTGTTTATTGAACTGTTGTATAGAATCAATATCACAAGAAAAATTGGCACTCTTCGTGTGATATTAACTATATGAAATTATATATATATATATATATATATATATATATATATAGTCATGGCCAAAATATTGGCACCCTTGCAATTCTGTCAGAAAATGCAACACTTTTCTCAGAAAATTGTTCCAATTGCAAATGTTTTGGTATTCATGTGCTTATTGTTTTTGTTTGCACTGCAACAACACAAAAAAAAACATAGAATTATTGGCACCCTGTAAAAATTGTAAGAAATAATTGCTTTTCAAGCATGTGATGCTCCTGTAATTTGTATTTGTACACACCTGTGGCAAGTAACAAATGTGGGCAATATAGTAATCACACTTGCAGCCAATTAAAGAAAAGTTGACTCAACCTTTGTGTTGTGTGTCACACTGAGCATGGAGAAAAGAAAGTGTAAAGAGTTGTCTCTGGATTTGAGCGAACAACTGTGGAAAAACATGGACAATCTCAAGGCTACAAGTCCATATCCAGAGAGCTTAATGTTCCTGTGTCCACTGTGCGCAGTATCATCAAGAGGTTTACAGCCCATGGCACTGTAGCTAACCTCCTTGGACGTGGACAGAAGAGCAATTCGAATAGTGGATAAAGAACCCCGATTAACTTCCAAACAAATTCAAGCTGATCTGCAGACACAGGGTACAACAGTGTCAGCTTGCACTATCCGTCGCCATCTGAATGAAAAGGGACGCTATGGTAGGAGACCAAGGAGGTCGCCACTGCTTACACAAAGGGATAAAAAAGCAAGACTGGAGTTCGCCAAAACTTATGTGACAAAACCACAATCCTTCTGTGGACAGATGAGACAAAAGTAGAGCTTTTTGGTAAAGGACATCATGGCACTGTTTACAGAAAATAAATGACGCCTTCAAAGAAAGATGTTTTGGGGTCGCTTCACTGCTTCTGGCACTGGATGCCTTGACTGTGTGAACGGTATCATGAAATCTGATGATTACCAAATAATTTTGGGGCGCAAGGTTTTGGCCAGTGTTAGAAAGCTCCGTCTCCACCAGAGGTCATGGGTCTTCGAGCAGGACAATGACCCGAAACACACTTCAAAAAGCAGTCAGAAATGCTTACAAACAAAGTGCTTGAGAGTTCAGAAATGGCCAGCAATGAGTCCAGATCTGAATCCCATAGAACACCTGTGGAGATATCTCAAAACAGCAGATGGGAGAAGGCATCTTTCAAATCTCAATGACCTGGAGCAATTTGCAAAAGAAGAGTGGTCCAAAATTCCAGTAGAGAGGTGTAAGAAACTCATTCTTGGTTACAGGAAGCGATTGATTTCAGTTATTTTTTCCAAAGGGGGTGCTACCAAATGTTAAGTTAAGGGTGCCAATAATTTTGTCCAGTGCATTTTTGGGGTTCTGTGTGGAATTGTATCAGATTTGACTTTTCTTCTGTTTTTTTTTTTTGTGTTGTTCCAATGCAAACAAAAAATAAATAAATAAATACGTGAGTACCAACACATTTGGAACTGCAACAATTTTCTGAGAGAACTGCAAGGGTGCCGATATTTTTGGCCATGACTGTATACCGTATATACATATATATATATATATATATATATATATATATACACACACACACACACACACACACACACACACACACACACATTTTCTGCCCCATATCTTGAATTTTGCGATCATTCTTAGTGCATTTAGTGCAGACTGAATCATGCAGTGAAAGAACACACTCTAAATGCGCATGTGCTCTAGTCCAGACTTCATCACGTAATGCAGTGGTTTTCAAACTTGTTCCTGGGGACCCACAGCTCTGCACATTTTGCATGTTTCCCTAATTTACACACCTGATTCAGATCATCAGCTCATTAGGAAAGGGCTCCATGAACTCCATTGAGTGTGTCAGATAAGAGAGACATGCAAAATGTGCAGAGCAGTGGGTCCCGAGGACCAGAATTGAAAACCACTGACGTAATGTAAGCGTGCACTCCGTAGGCGTTTCGTTTGGTTTTTGCAAAATCCTCAATAATGTCAAATTACATATCGTTAAAACAACAATTACGATATTATTGCAGGCAATATATATCGCACACCCCTAAGTAAAAGTAGTGTAATTAAAACGCGTTATTTAATCCAACATTTGTGTATTTTTATGCTTATTAGGACATTTTTTAATCGGCTAAGTTAATGCTGCTCTGTGTCTGTTAAAAATTCTGTGTAAAGACACAATGCAGCATAACAGCCACACTAAATTATTCCTGCTCTGACACATGCCAGCCCCTAGTATGCAGTATGCAGTACAAATTGCTGTGTAAATCCATTTATGCCACCTCTGAGCAGCATTAAATAGAAGCGCTTCTGTGCCACCTTTGTGGTGTCAATTTGGCATTAGAGAATCATGCTGTTGTGAAAAGTATATTTTTAAGCAAATTCTATTAATGAAATAAAAGGCTACTTAAAAAGAGCAGACGTATATTTTAATTTACCATAAATGCTTTTTTAAGACATTAGAAAATACATTTTAACCAATTTTCAAAGGCAATAGAAATAAAAATTACATAAAAAATTGGGTCAGTTTATATTACATATAAAACTCTAAAGTTCAGCTAATTGCATTTAAATTCAAACTATAATAATGTTCATGGAATTGCAATTAACATTCAATTAATAAGGAGCTCTGGTTGGGATGCTTCTTAGAAGGAAGATGCTTTTTAAGAGAAAACAATGGTGCATGGTAGATCTTAATCTCACACATACAGCATAACAGGTGAAGGTGTTATCTCTTACTTTTTGTGAAAGAATATAGATAACAGATTGTTGTTAATGTTCAACGCATCTCTGAACTGTACCTTTTCAGTGCTGCAGTCATTTGACAATGGAAAATAAGGCAAAACGTCTTTTGTTGATTCAATATCTAATTTCAAGCCACCTGCTGCAAAAATAATACACTTACCAGGAGTTGCACAGGGCTCGTCTTTCCCAACACTGCTCCAAAAGAGATGAGCACAACGGCACAGGCAAACTCAGCATTGATCAGATTCAGCACACCAAGATGAATCTTCCCATCATCGTAAAACTGAAAGAAGCCCTGCACCAGAATGGCCCACTGAATGGTAAATGTGGCGATTAGGAAATTAAACACCATTCCACCAAAACCATAGCGCCGGAAAAAAGACAGAAGGCAGCCGAATCCGAGAAATATCATCACCTGAATGTCAGCAAAAAATGGATAGTTCTTATACAAAGAGTTCTCCATGGGCCGCGTCTGGTTGTTCTGTAGAAGTGCATTAGCATCATCTTCGTATGTCACAAAGACTGCATAGAGAATCACAATCATGACCTCCAATGCAAAAATTAGTGCAGGAAGCCGCACACGGAGATTGGTAGATTTATCCTTCATTTTGACTGTAACTGAGTGCACAGCCAGCAGCCCTGCCTCGCTTTCTCTTCCTGTGACACTTATTTATTTTATCTACTGTAGTTTGATAAGCAGAATGCTGGCCATTGGCTAAACCATGAAGTTTCATCATCCACATGCTGCTTTAGGCGAAGGGGAGGCCAACTGCACTTTGTCCTAAGTAATAACCATTCCCAGGATTTTAAATTACTCAGCAGTTTTTCAACTTCAACAAAGGGTAATGTATAGACTCAGTTTAAATCATATCACAGAAGAGTGATAGATAGGAAGAGAAAAGGCATAAAGAAACTCATTAACATGTTTATTGCAAAGATCAATGGCACAATCAGTTACAGTCAAGATAGAAGCTCACTGCTGAGTTCAGAGCAATGCACTTTCAACAGGAGTTCACATTATTGTTTCCTATAGTGCTGATAACACAGTACAAAATGATCTGCTCATTTGCATTTAAATATGCAAAAGTCAATCTTTTTGGAAAGCTAGCGAGATTTCTTTTGAAAGATGTTAATGGTGATGAATTCATGGGAGTAAAAGGAAAATCCGATCAGTTTATAAGTGTGTTTTAAATCTCGTTGAACTTTAAGGAAAATATTGTAGAAGCTTTCAGCTGTGTGATTATGTATGCTAACTGTTGGATGATCTAGATAGACAGACAGATAGATACCCTAGTAAAAATGTAATATATTAAAAATACATTTATTTCATACCAAGTATTAAAATCTATTAAAATATTTACTGACATATCGCTCAAAACTTACTGATATAAAATATAATTAAACTGGATCTGGAGTACTACTTGTGCACAATGCATTTTTCTTAATATTATGCCTAAAAGTTTATTTTGATTTGATTTAAATGCCAGTATTGATGAGGATTGTATGATCTTTGAATAATATCAGTCTTTAAATGCAAGATATTTAAAGAGTAAATTATACTTAAGTGGTTTCACTTTAGCACAATCAAATTTGTTTCAGTATATCTTCAGTTGGACTTCAGCACTTCCTCACAATTAAAGTGCATTATAAGTATAAAATTAGTTGTTCCAATTTAGCAGACTTAAAGTACACCAGTTTAGTACACTAAAAAATACAATTGGGTATTTTTATTACAATAGAGTGCATAAATATGTAAATGCATTTGTAGTACACTTAGCATGAAATACATATATTTATTTTTCACTAGAGACAGACAGACCAGCAGACGAACAGAAATAGACAGACAGATCTACAGACTCATAAACAAGCAATAGACAGAACAACAGAAAGATAGACAGATTGACTGTTCGACAGACAGACAGACAGACAGACAGACAGACAGAGTGTGCTCAGATATTTTCTTCTGCTGTAGTTTTTGAGGCACACTATGAACTGTTGTTTGGAAGTTTATGTTGACCTATCAGAACAAACAGCACCTCTGTGTTTTAGTCTGAAGAGCAGATTGTATTCTGTGTATGTAAATGCTGTAAGTCCTTGAGACTGTGTTTATGGAACACATTGTTCTAAACACTTTGGTCTATGCTCTCTATGCTGTTTTCACAGACTGTTTTGACGCATTTCAACAGTTATTCACATTATTTTTGGTAATACTTTATTTCGATAGTCCACTTTAGACATTCTACTGACAGTAAGTAACCTTGCAACTACATGTCAACTACCAGTCATTAGAGTATTAGTAGACTGTCTGCTTAATATCTTCTAACACTTTATTTTGATGAGTCCACAACATACTGACTATGAGAAACTTTGCAAGTATATATCAACTTATTCTACTAACCCTAAACCTACCCTAACAGTCTACTCTGAGAGTTAGTAGACATGTACAGTTGTGGCCAAAAGTTTTGAGAATAACATAAATATTAGTTTTCACAAAGTTTGCTGCTAAACTGCTTTTAGATATTGGTTTCAGTTGTTTCTGTGATGTACTGAAATATAATTACAAGCACTTCATACGTTTCAAAGGCTTTTATCGACAATTACATGACATTTATACAAAGAGTCAGTATTTGCAGTGTTGGCCGTTCTTTTTCAGGACCTCTGCAATTCGACTGGGCATGCTCTCAATCAACTTCTGGGCCAAATCCTGACTGATAGCAACCCATTCTTTCATAATCACTTCTTGGAGTTTGTCAGAATTAGTGGGTTTTTGTTTGTCCACCCGCCTCTTGAGGATTGACCACAAGTTCTCAATGGGATTAAGATCTGGGGAGTTTCCAGGCCATGGACCCAAAATTTCAACGTTCTGGTCCCCGAGCCACTTAGTTATCACTTTTGCCTTATGGCTCGGTGCTCCATCGTGCTGGAAAATGCATTGTTCTTCACCAAACTGTTGTTGGATTGTTGGAAGAAGTCGCTGTTGGAGGGTGTTTTGGTACCATTCTTTATTCATGGCTGTGTTTTTGGGCAGAATTGTGAGTGAGCCCACTCCCTTGGATGAGAAGCAACCCCACACATGAATGGTCTCAGGATGCTTTACTGTTGGCATGACACAGGACTGATGGTAGCGCTCACCTTTTCTTCTCCTGACAAGCCTTTTTCCAGATGCCCCAAACAATCGGAAAGGGGCTTCATCGGAGAATATGACTTTGCCCCAGTCCTCAGCAGCCCATTCACGATACTTTCTGCAGAAGATCAATCTGTCCCTGATGTTTTTTTTGGAGAGAAGTGGCTTTTTTGCTGGCCTTCTTGACACCAGGCCATCCTCCAAAAGTCTTGGCCTCACTGTGCGTGCAGATGCACTCACACCTGCCCGCTGCCATTCCTGAGCAAGCTCTGCACTGGAGGTGCCCTGATCCCACAGCTGAATCAACTTTAGGAGACCAAAGTTTTGAGAATGACACAAAAACATCCTCCGAGAGCAACTTCTCCCAACCATCCAAGAACAGTTTGGTGACGAACAATGCCTTTTCCAGCATGATGGAGCACCTTGCCATAAGGCAAAAGTGATAAGTAAGTGGCCTGGGGAACAAAACATTGAAATTTTGGGTCCATGACCAGGAAACTCCCCAGAACTTAATCCCATTGAGAACTTGCAGTCAATCCTCAAGAGGCGGGTGGACAAACAAAAACCCACAAATTCTGACAAACTCCCAGCATTGATTATGTAAGAATGGGCTGCCATCAGTCAGGATGTAGCCCAGAATCTGATTGACAGCATGCCAGGACGAATTGCAGAGGTCTTGAAAAAGAAGGGTCAACACAGCAAATATTGAGTCTTTGCTTAAACTTAATGTAATTGTCAATGAAAGCCATTGGCACTTATGAAATGCTTGTAATTTTACTTCAGTATACCATAGTAACATCTGACAAAAAGATCTAAAAACACTGAAGCAGCAGACTTTGTGAAAATTAATATTTATGACATTCTCAAAACTTTTGGCCACGACTATAGTTGCAAATCAATGAGAATTAGTTGACATGTAGTTAACATGTAGTTACAAAGTGACTTATAGTTAGTAGAATGTCTAAAGTGGACTATCAAAATAAAGTTTAACCTTATTTTTATGTTTGAGCTACAGGAACACCCTGACATTTGCATGAAAAAAACTAAAGGACGGCAAACACCAGGATAATGATAAAACTGAACACAGTATTCTTTATTATAGCCATTTATAAGGTAAAAATGGGTGAAACAATGCATGAACTAAAATATTTTATCTTGACTTTTGTATTTGTCTTAACCGCATATCATAAAAAGTCAACTGAACAAGCACATTAGAGGTACATTTGTTTATGCACATTAACTCTTTGAATTCACTCAGTATCTGTAAACACTGTAAAAAAAAAAAGAAAAAGAAAAGTTGAGCCAACTTGTCGTTTTAAGTTTATACAACAAAAATTTGAGAATCTCCCACAAAAGTAAGTTGAGCAAACTCAACAATCTGCTGAAGCTGGTTGCCTCAAAATTTTAAGTTGGCTCAACTTTTCTTTTTTTTCTTTATTTTTACTATCTCAACCCAACACTGATTAGATATTTTGCGTTCAACACAAACAGCATAATACTTGTATTTGTGTATTGTGTGAGCTGCACCCATCACTATTTGCATTTAAATGTAAATATAATTTTTTTACTTAGTCTATACTTAAATTGAATTCTGAATGAAATGTTTGAATACAAATATTGTTACTGAGGAAAATTCTCACCAGGACTATGCAAAAACTCCATATATTAGAACAAACGATCCCAGACTGCTTTCGCTTACAAATGAAAACACAAAAATAGTTGTAATAAATGACTTGAACTTTATTGCATTTTGTGCAGACAAGTCTATAAAATGGTCCAGAGAAACCATTATTCATAGAACATAGAAGCTTTTGACAAGATAAAACAATAATTTAAGATATCTAGTTTAAATATATTTTCATATAACACAATTGAGACACAATTTTCTATTTATTTTTAAAATATTAAACTTGCATGGACACACAAATTAAACAGCTAGGCTAAGATAACTATAATGTGTCATATATTTACAAAAGTAACTGCCACGGTTTAACCTCTCTTTTTCCAACAGAGTGATATGTCACACAGTCATATACATGAAGAAACAGAAACACGCCATCTCTTTCCCCGTTACAGTCACGCTCACAAACACACGCCATTTTGACTCCTCATGAGAACCGAAGCAGAAAACATAAAACACAATTACTAATCAAATCACTGTCTTTGGATCTACACTGACTACCATACAAAAAGTGTCAAACTGCCCTCCTATGGAGAAAATAGAAATGTCAGCTGTGTAGAAACACTCTTGCACACACTGCTGGGAAAGTTTCAGAACTCAGAAGTATCTGAAAATGTACTTTGCCATTAGAAAATCAGAATAAATGCTTAAAATCTGAAAGGATGACTGAGGTGAGGCCTGGTGAATTTCTGGAGTTAAAACACCAACATGCTGAAACAGGTATCAGGAGCACTGAATGAATGATCCCGCAAATCTAAAATAACCGCAAAAGCCCCTTCTGTTTGTTCACTCTTGAAAATAAAGGTTCCAAAAGTGAGTTTTCGTAGCAATTCAATTTTAGGTTCCTCAAACAACATTTCTTTGAAAAGAACCTTTTTTTTCTTATTAGTGAGGAAAATATTGAATGATATGAAGACCATTTTTTCCAGAAATTGCTGAATATTTACTCACCCTCAGGCTATCCAAGATGTAGACGAGTTTGTTTCTTCATCAGAACACATTTGGAGAAATTTAACATTAGCATTGCATCACTTGCTCACCAATGGATCCTCTGCAGTGAATGGGTGCCGTCAGAATGAGAGTCCAAACAGCTGATAAAATCCATTGTGTTTTCAACTTTAAACTGTTGTTTTCAGCTAAAATATAAGACCTTTATCTGTAAAATTGCTTTCTTCAGTGAAAAGGTCATATTGTGTGAATAAGGAGGGAAATATATGCACAGATCAAGCAGAGTTTACAAGCAAAAACAGTTCTAAACAAATATGTCAGTGGATTTTGATAAAAGGATGAACTGAAGTCAGAAGTTACAGTTTAAAGTAATACAATATGATAATTGGTGGACTGGAGTGGGGTGGATTACTTATGAATTATTGTGATGTTTTTATCAGCTGTTTGGACTCTCATTCTGACGGCACCCATTCACTGTAGAGGATCCATTGGTGAGCAAGTGATGCAATGCTATTTCTCCAAATCTGTTCTGAACAAGAAACAAACTACTAAGAATGGCCTAAGGGTCTGTCCGTAAATTTTCATCAAATTTTTAGGCAAACAATTCCTTTAAAGGTTCTTCGTGGAACCACTGATGCCAATACCTTTATTTTTTAGAGCGTATATCCCAATACAACATGATAAATCAACTGTGGCAACTTGTTTTCCCTAGATTAACTTCAAGTCTGGCTAATTAGCTCATTTCATACAAGTCAGCGTTCTCAATAATGCACTTGAACATTTTCATACACGCCGCTTCAGCAATCACTTACAAATATCATTAGCACCTTCTGAAACACCTGCGATTTCAAATTCAGCTCGCTGGTTATTTTATAAGCCCTGTTAGTCGACTAGTAACACTGTTGCAGGATTCTTACAAGTCCGCGTTGCATAAAAAGCATTATGATTAATCTATACACTATTCTAAAGATGTTTACTTCAGTTTCCTACAACAGTGCTCCATAGCAAGGACACAAAATAAAGATAAAAAGTGACTGAATGTAGATATGTGAGAACGAAACTAACTTTGAATTTTCACAGTGCTTATTTCTAGTTATGCTTTGGCCAATTTGGGGTGACTTTCGAGTTTACTGCCCCTTTCAAGGGAAGATAAGGATCGACATGCTATACAGCATAAGGTTTATGACGCTTTTTTATGTCTTCAGCCTTGGGGAAGGATAAGACGAATCTGATAAAATGGTATCGAAAAGCCCTTTGCATCAATGTGAATTCAGATATTCTATACTTTATGATGATTGGGACATCATCATTATCATCTTCAGCCGCAGAGTGAAACCTCTGTATCCAGCAGCACGCAGCCAATATGGCTTAATCACGACATTGTCCTAGCATGTTTCCCTTTGCATGACTTTAAATAATGTGGAAAGTTCTCATCGAGCTGCAAGTCACCCTGGCAGATACGGAAGCTCTGATTTCAGTCTATAATACTTAATAGTACCACTATAAACAATTCAGTATAAAGTAGTTTTAGGCCCTCAAATAACTAAACTGTAATTGCATAGGACTCCAAACAAGCCAAACTGGTCTTTTGTGTTGTAAATTCTAACGTACAGCAATGCAAAAGTTCCTTCAGATAAGATTATCATTTGAGCTAAAAACATAAGCAATAAACTTGGAAGAATTACGATAGGTAGCACTTAGCAATTTCTGTTGTGGATTCAAAAAAAAGGATCAGGTGGTTCTGAGCATAACTAGAATACTGATAAAGAAAATTTACTTTGCTAGAATTCAAATTCTTTTCGCAAACAACGATTTAGTTAAATATCACTTCTATGGAGTTACACACCACAACCTTTACACACTACCTTTCTACTATAAAGTGTGAACTTTGACATGATAATGTGTGAGGTATGTTTGAGTAGTATTAGGACAGACTGATGGTGGCATTTTGACAAACTATCTGAGACGTTTTGCCAGTAAAGTACTTCCTGTCTCGGAGTTGTAGAACTCGAAACCCTGTAAAGCATCACGTGAAAAATTACTTTTTGTCTGAATGTAATACACTTTAGATTTAAATGCAAAAAAATCTATAAATATTGCATTTTTTTTTTTTTTCGTTTGTTTTCAGTCTTACGTTTTGGGGGAGTGCAATCTATTTACATTTTAATGACGGTAGCAGCAACCTCAGCACAATTTGATTTGAAATTTTAAAACATACAGTTAGTTATCTTCCTTTTTTAAGTCTCACAGTTACACAAGACGATATTTTACTAGTCTATTCAGTAATCTAATATATTCCTTTTTTCATCGTTGCAATTTTACAAAAAAATAAAATAGTTTTTTTTTCGATAAATGTCTTTTGATATCTTCTATTTCTACCACACATGAACTAAATAATATGCTCGTGCTCGTGAATTGAACAGTCCACATCAGTCGCTCACAGATGCTGCTTAAATGTAGCAAATTAGTGTCGTCTTTACAAATGTAAAAATAAATGAAAATTTCAAACATTCATGACAAACATTAGATATGATTTTAAAATACTATGCAGATTTTAAAATATGCTTTTGTTCACAAATTTGATTTGGTGAAAAAGGATGATAAAACTGCATCTGCTTTATAAAGTAACTGGTAATATCAGACGCATGATATGTTTTAATGTCGTGACCCAGCACTATCCGTTTCTTGTATATGAAAATGTGAAAATGTTTTATTTGTTCGCTTTTTTTTTTTTATTCTCATATGGCACGGTTTATATTTAATGATTTGGCAAGAGATGTAAATACCATGTTTTTCCATGTTTACAATCAATCAGAAATTGCTGGATGAATAAATAATTTTCTTTGTAAATAAATGTTTGAAATATAAATACTAATTCTTTTCTATTTACATTCCCTTAATATATATGTGATTCTACTATTAAATGAGATTATTCAGGATTATATTTTCATGGAATATTTGAACTGTGTATGGGTTTTCCATTATACAGCAGTTCTGTTTAGACTCTCTTCACAGTATGTACACTTGTGTGACTGAGCAATATAATTCATGTCTGCTGATGATATTTTAAGTGAACATATTTGTGAAAGGAACACGGCCGTCAGACCTTCTTCTATATTATAAAACCCCTTTGATTCTACTCATGTGCAAACACACACACGGTCCAGCCCTCTCATATTGTACAGTATATATGACTCTTAAAAGGCTGATGTAGTCAGAGGACATGCAGATGGTCAAGGGCAAAGCTGATAGTCATTGATCCAGAAGTGCTTACACCTGGCTCACATTAAACCCTGGTCAATTCTGTCCTCGGTGTAAAAACACACCTTGGACATTTACGTGGTACACTGGAAGACTTGTTTTCAACAAAGAAAGATTCCACTCTATTTACCCTATGACAAGTAATGAAACAATGGAGAGATAGTATAGGGACAAAATATAAGGGAAGGTCACACTAGATTTTGACTTTCATTCACATGCAAACAAACACAGAAGAAGAAGAATCTGGTGGATTTAGAGCTGCCTATTCGAATATCTATAAAATGTTTGACCAATAGAAGATTTAAATATCATATTGATGTTGAGGATACTCACAGTTTAGGGATTTTTCATAATCTTGTCCTATATACGCTACCATTCAAAGGTTTGGGGTTGGAGAGATTATTTTTTTAAAGAAATTAACACTTTTATTTTGCAAGGACTTTAAGCAAATGACTTAAAAAAAAAAAAAAAAAAAAAAAAAAAAATATATATATATATATATATATACAGTATATATATATATATATCAAAAACAGCACAACTGTTTTTAACATTGATAATAATGATATGAAATGTTTTTTAAGCAGCAAATCAGCATATTAAAATGGTTTCTGAAGGATCCTGTGACACTGAAGACTGGAGTAATGATGCTAAAAATTAAGCTTTGCATCAGGAATAAATTTCATTTTAAAATATATTCAAACAGAAAATAGTTATTTTAAATAATACTTCAAAATACTACATTTTTTTTTATTTTTTTTATCTCCATCAAATAAGTGCAGCCTTGGTAAGCATAGTACACTTTCAAAAACATTTTAAAATCTTACTAACCCCAACCTTTTGAAAGGCAGTGTAATACAAATTTAGATAAAAACAAACTTTTAAAGAAAGCTGGATGAATCAGAACAAATGCCACATTTTGACATTTTGACTGTTTTGAAGTGCCCACCAAAAATAAAGTTGTTTTGCATGTTTAAAATCCAGTGTGACTGTCCCTTAAAAGTGTTGTTATGATACATAATATTAAATAAAGAGAAGTTGGGTCAGAGTATTTGGTCAGGTGTCACTGGAGAACATGGGCTTTTGGAAATTAGTCAGAAAAGACCAACTCAATCATTTACTAATCCGTGTGTGACATAAGCTGTTGAGTTTATGAGGTGAGAACTGAGCCAATAAGAGGAAGATTGCAAGATAGATAGAGGGATAAAACTTAATCATGTGGAAGAAGTGACATCTACTAAGCTGGTGTCTTTTTAGACTATGTAGTGCAAAGTCATCTGATATGTGCTGGGGGGCGTTATTGCTCATGGTGCAGGTTGGGGTTACTGGGACGTTCCATCTATGCAGTTAGAGACGAGGGGTGAGGAATATTTGGTGGTTGAGCTGAGCCCCTCAAGAGTAGATAGTGATGACCTCACGTCCACCTCCACGCACGAGGAGGACCCTGTTGAGACCCTCAGTCAAGACCTCGAGGAACTCCATGTCTGTGAATGAAGTTAAGAGGCAAACATTCGCACTCACAGCCCGATCTCATGAAAATGCATATAAATAGTACGGCAAATAAAAACGAAAACTCGTGGTATTGATATGCAAAAGTTGACTTTGGCGTACATACACACTTTTCAAAAGGTACACTTTTGTACCTATTAAGTTCAAATATGTACCTTTAAGGTACCAAAATGGACCCTTTAGGTACAAACATGTACCTTTTGAAAAGGTGCCGCTCCAGTGACAGCTTTTGTACCTTTATTTCTGAGAGTGTATGTTACGAACGTGTTTGGCGTGCATATGATGCACAGTTTTCACGTACATGTGATATGCATCTACCCCACAACCCTAATCCTACCCATCGCGTAGCATATACACGCCAAAGTCCTTTTTTGCGTATCAATACCACGAGTTTTCATTTTTATTTGGCATACTATTTATACGCACTTTCATGAGATTGGGTAGACATTCACATTTACGTGACAGCACAAATGAACTTTAACTAAAAAAAAGTCTGAAGTCACTTATATTTAGATGAAAAAAGGATACAGGTCTCTTCTCCAGTGCGGTTCTTAGGTGGTCCAGGCATGTTTAGCAAGACTAGTTTAGCTTCTTGTGACTTCTTCACAATGACCTCGTTGAGTTTCTGTGCATGGTGCATGCGTCTGACGTTGGACTGGTTCCTGTATGAAACACCATATTGCAAAGACTTTTTTGTGAGGGTGAGGTTTCGTTAAATGACTACATATTTAGCAGATGTGAAGCACACATTTATATGTGATAATTAAGTGTACCATCTTTTAAAATAATCAGAAGGTATCAAATGAAGTAGCATTAGTGTTATCTTAAAAGTGTACTCACAGGTTTTCCCATTCCCTGAGGCATAAGCGAAGGAAAATAACAGTGAACAACACAAACACATTAACAGTACAAATTCGACGTTCAAATGTAGAGATGTACCAAACGTATGGACAGCAATGTATTTCAGATGATTATTGGTCAAGTTAAAACTATCAGTAGGTTGGATGGTTTTTATACACATAAGACAAATATCTTTAGCTTTTGTGTCATGTCTCGCTGATTTTATTTATTTATTTTTTGTCAGGTGTCAAAAACGATTCTCACTGTTTTACTTTTTCCGAAGTGAGCCAAGCAACTGAAACGAATGCAATTGCTACAATAAATCTGATCATGATGAAAGTGTTTCTGTTTCAGAGTAGAGTTTAACTTACATTACTGATGTTTGCTGCAAATATGCAAGAAAAAAAAACAGCTATAAAAATTACATTGTCATACGGAATTTTTTTGTTTACATAATGTATATGTTTTTATATATTTTTATTTTAATAAAATAAATATAAAATAATAATTATATATAAATATATAACTAAATATTATGTATATTATAAATATATAATTTAAATAAATGATTAAATTCAAAATTATTTCAATTATTATAAATTTATACTATTTATCATGAAAATAATTCATGCTATTTTCCTTTCATTATATATTCCTTTCATTGTAAGCTTTGTTATACATCCAACTAACAGATCGATGCACACTGATCAATGCACAATGCTCAGTGGAAATACTTAAAAGTGACATTGAAAATAGCTCTTGCACATCTCTGTGGGGCTGTAATTAAGTTTTGTTAAATTAAAGTGTCAATACAATGATCTGGTGTTCCGTAGACAAATGATTAATAAGCAAAATATCTTATCTTGTTGCTTTGTTGTCAAAATCAGTGCAACTTTATGCAAGGCTTGACTACAATCTCACCCTCAACTAACAGAATGATACGTTGGTTGGTTGATTCTGATTGGTTAAAAGCTTTCGTATTCACCTGATACAATACATACTCAGTACAGACGGTCATTATCTTGACTCACGGTTTCATGTTGAACATATCCTTTATGCTCTCAGGGTTGACCACTGCTGGGTTATTGGGCTTCTCCGTAGCGTCCGTCCAGGTCATCTGCAGCTCCTCTCCGGGGCTCATGGCCATTGGTGTGGGAGCGATAGGGGAGGTGGGGCTAGTTGGGGTGGGGGTGGCATTCTTTCCCTGAATGAGCTGAACCTGTCGAGGACGGGAGAGACGGACAGACTAAGAGAAAGGTAAAAAGAGTAAGAGGGTAGAGAGGGATAAAAAAATGAAGAAGTGAGAATTGTTGCTTTTCTGGTAACCTTCTTTTCTCAGAAGGATAAAGAAAAAATAGAGAGGGGGAGAGAGACGCATATGCACTGCCAGGGTGTTAACAAGAAGAGAATGATTTTCTAGTAGATAATGACTGAGAGAAGAGAGAGAAAGACAAAAATAGAAAGTGATAAAGAGATGCTATCTTCATGGCTGATAGGTCCGTGCTATCATCTAATCGTCCAGAAGGAAGAAGGGCGTGATTAGCTCAAATGGAAAACAAGCACAAAGTCACACACTTGATGGATAATAGCACAGAGAACAAAGTGAGAGACAGCAGCTACCTCCTCTTCAGATTTCTCTTCACCGCTTCCTCCCACAGACTCCTCAGCGATACTCCTCTGGGGGTGCAGGTTTGAAGGGTTCTTTCGCCGTATAGAGCCACGGGACACGTCTGTGATGCTCTGAATCTGAAGAGACAACATCAGAGCTGTTAGACTGATTCAAACTATCAGATTTATACTGTTAAATGTTTTACGGTCCTCTAACTTGATTTGCCGAGCAGCTTTTCTTCCTTATCTACTGTGTACATATACATTTCATAATGTTTCCTTTTTTGTTCCACTAACAAAAGAAAGTCACAGGTTTGGATCAACATGATGACAGAAAAAGCCGCTTAAGTGTACTTAAAGACAGTACATTTTCATGACTGTTTATTAACACACTTAAGTAGACTTTTAAGTGCACTTTATATAATGTCAGATCTAATAATGTAATAATCAAATGTCAAGTGTAATAATGTCAAATTACTTTCAAATAGATTTTGAATTATTGTTTTATTATTCTTTTGTCATGCTTTAAAAAAGAACACTTAATATGTTGACTATATACTAAAGCGCATGTAAAGTACATGACTATACTTTTAACTGTAGTTTGTTATTTAATATTACATTTAAAGTCATTATATTTTAAATGTACTAAATTGCAACTTCAAATGTATAATTACAAATATATTGAAATGCATGACTTACATTTTTTAAGTAGAAATGACTTGTAATAGTAATTATGAAATTATATAAAAAGATGTAATTAGGTATGCTATGTATGATTTTCCATATTTTGATATTTTGAAGAACGTGGGTAACCAAACTAATTTTATTCTCCTCTGACCTCCATAGTATTTTTTTGAGTATGCTAAAGTGTCCTTTTCCCCCCATAATACCTCTCTCTCACGCTCGTTCTTGGTCAGGTGCATCTCCTTCAGGATCTGCGACCGCTGCTCCATCATCAGGGTCTTTTCGTAGGTGTAGGCCGAGATGTCGCTGTCATGCTTGAAGTAAATAAAAGTACAGGTTAGAACAATGGTTGTCAGTATCTGTGCGTGTGCGTGTGTGTGAAGGCAGTGTGTGTGTTGGTTTCTTACCATTTCAACCACCTCCACCTCAGCATCAAATCGCAGATGATAAAGGAACGTCATCAGGTCTTTCTTCATCTGAATGCTGTTGTCATCCATCTGAGCCACAGTGAAGATACGCATCTTGCACTTCCTCCACACCTACAGTTGAAGCAACATGATTATCCAGTGTAGTAATCGCCCTCACTAGGCAGCAACTAATAAAAGGCATCCAAGCTGAAATGAAATGTTAAATGAACACATAATAGACACATAACACATAATTGCGTTAATTCTCAATTACTCAGTTAAATACAGCACATAAGAGACTGATTTTGGGGCGGTTTCCCAGACAGGGTTTAAATTAAGCCACGAGTAGGCTTAATCTAGAATAGTTAATAATAGTTTAAAAAATGGCTTTCTGAAACACAGATTAAGTGCAGATTACTAACTCCTGGACTATGGAGTCCTGAACTAAAATAAACAACATTAACTTTAAAACCAACTGTGCTAATCTGAACAGTTGCCTATAAAACATGGAATGAACCAAGAAAATCTTAAAACTGTATGGAACTGAGAAGCAAATCCAAGGAAAACAATAGCAGACGAAAAAGACTGCAATAATAAAAAAAAATTATAAAAAAGTTACTGAACAAGAGAAAACTTTTTTAATGCAAACAAAGTGAACTGCAGACTTCAGGTGTCGAATAATAAAAAAAGGAATGCCAAGGAATCTCTTTGTAATGAATTCTTGCATAAATTATTGCAATAAACTGTTGTTGTCAGCTTTGCAACATTTTTATTATTATTATTATTTATATTATACATATATTATACATAAAGCAGCTGTTCTAGAGAGTGAAAGAGAGAGTCATGGTCAGAATTATATTGGAGAAAAACAAAGGAAAAAATAAAAGAGCTAAAGCGTTGAACATTTGCAGATTGAGAATTTGAGAATTGAGAATTGCAGAAAATAGTTGAGTCTTGGGGTAAGAAATCCTTATAATGGGCCATGGTTGGATCTTTCAACAGGACAATGATCCAAAAGGAGCATTAAAATCAACACAAAACTAGTTCACTGAGCACAAAATGAAGGTTCTGCCATGGCCGTCCAGGTTCTCTGACCTAAACCCTATAGAAAACTGAAGAGGAGAGAGTATCAGCATGGAGCTGGGAATATGAAGGATCTTGAGAGATGGTCTCTCGTCTCTTGTCAGGTGTTCTCCAAACTCATCAGGTATTATAGGAGAGACTCGTAGCTGTTAAACTGGCAAAAGGAGGTTGCAAAAAGTATTGAATAAAAGGATGCCATTAATTGTTACCAATGATACAGTTCACATTTATTTTCACAGGCTTCTTTGTTCATATCTACCAAGGGTACCAATAATTCTGATACATAAAGAATAGAAACAACCTTAATCTGAAGTTGAACCTGCCTCCTGGTAGGTTTAATTTAAGCCTCAATTTAGTCCTAAATTAGCTCTAGATTTCCTCCAGGAAATCAGCATATTAAAATCTAGACTAGACTAAGTCTAAGATTATTTAAAACCATGACGGAGAAAGCAGATTTATGTTAATCTGGTTTAAAGGGCCATTTTAGTCTAGGACTAGGCTTAATCTCTAATCGGGGAATTGTCCAATAGAGTTTAGATCAGAGCTATACGTTCTTGTCCACAAGTAAAGTACTATTATCTACCATCAATAATAAAACATTTGCTGCAACATTGACCTTATAACTCCATCAACAGTACCTTGTGATGGCGCAGAAGGAAGGGAAGGAGCATGAGCATGCCTCCATCATGGACAATCCACCACACGTCGATGTGGCCCTCAGTGAAACGCTCTCCGTTTGATGGATATGCAGAGATGTTCTTCGGCACCAGCAAGGCCAAGTGAGCTGCAGTGGTCTCCCTAACAACCTCTGTGGGGGAATAACAGTCAACTCAATCCACCCAATAAACTCATGCACAGAGCTATACTTGAGAAAAAAATCTAATTGTGAGTAAAAAAAATATCCAGGTTTGATGAGCTTGTTCACAGGGCAGCACAATTTTTTCATTATATATCAAAATGGTTATGAAATAATAATTATTATTACTACATAATAATATAAAATCACTACATCAAAACAAGAACTACTACTGTAATACTTCAAGAATTGCTATTTTAATATTTCACTGTAAATCAAGTATTTATGAAAATAATAATAATTTAATGTAAAATGACAATTTATGTCCTTTTTTTAAAAAAAAGGATTTGTATTTAAATATATTAAATATGTATGGCTGTTTTAATTTCTGTTTTAAAACAATGATCTTTTCTGTTTTAATTATATTCAAATTTTAAACCGTTAAACTTTTAAGTGGATGATAAACTGCAGGGAGCCTGCATACACGCTACTCATTACAAGTTTGGGAAGATGGTTGTTGCAGGTTTCACTCCCAAATGCATGTCAATACAGCCTAAAATTAGAACGGATGCAAAGATGGACAGTTTGCCTCTGGCGGATCATATGCAGCTCATGTGTAAAAGCACAGTACACTAAAAAAAAATTAACATCTAAATTTACTGGTTTAATTAAAAAAAAAAAAATGCATCACTAAATCAAATACATTCATTTATATAAACAAAATGAATGTTATTTTGATTAATTGTGCAGCGCTAGTCATAGACATGCATGTAGTTAATATTCATCTATATAGATATCTATGCAGTCTTTATCACTGCTCATAACAGGCAGATTACAATCTTTTGTGTGAGCATATAGCTTTACTGCTTGATAACTTATCAAGCAGTAAAGCTACGCTGCAACAAAAGTCATGAACACATGAGTAAAAAAGTTCATTGACTAGATATCAGAGGCTGTGCTCTCTTTGCCACACTGTCCAAACTAATCCAACTAATCCATGTCTCGTCTTTTGTCTTACCAATGAAGTTCCTGCAACGGTGGTGCTCCTCAGCCAGTTTCCAGTTCTTAGGGAAGCTGACCAGAACCGTGTTGTGACGGAGGCCACCTAGACCTCCAGCCTGGATGAGATGTGAGGTGGCGTCCCGCAGGTTAGAAGAGATCACAACCTGACTGAATCCTTTCACCTTCTCGACCTCCATCAGCTTCCTTAGGGACTGAGAGAGATGGAGCTTATTAGTGTCTCATTTCTTCAGGAGCTCAGCTTTGATCCTGTGTGTGTGTGTGCGTGCGTGTGTGTGTGTGTGTGTGTGTGTGTGTGTGTGCGCGCGTACTTGGTCTCCTTTCTGCGCCTGTGGTTGGTTGTTTAAGTAGGTGCCCTCCACACACGCTCCCACGATGGTCAAGCCTTTGCCGGCTTTCAGCTGATTGGTTAGCGACAGCAGTCGAGGCTGCTCTACGTTCTGCTCCGCATCCAGACTCATAAGCACCAGAATCTGAGGCCTGGAAGATTGATAACATTTGAAAAATTGTGTAAAATACATTCTCAATATTTTGGATGAATATAATTTGATGTGGCAACCATACACTGCATGTAATACGTTACTGCTTGTTGACTGTGTGAAGAGGCATATTACTGATCAGTCACTGACCTCCAGTTTTTAGTGTGAGGAGGACCTTCCTCCAGCCTCATCAGAGCATAGCGGGCGGCACTCAGAGAGATGCCACGAATCCCATCGCCCCACTCTTTCTCTGCCCTACAGAGAAGAAATACACATTTGGTCATTTGACTTTCTGTGGATTGAGTGTTCAAAGTATGCTCAACTTTTAGATATTACAAATGTTTAAAACAATAATTTGATGATATAACTGTTTTATCCAGCTTTTTGAAGTCTGAAATCAGGATATTACCTTACAATTATTTTATTCTATTCGCATCACTATTTTTAACAAGAAATAAAAAAGAAAGAAAGGTTTATATGTGTCCCTGGACGACAAAACCAGTCTTAAGTGTCAATTTTTGAGAAAAAGTTGAGATTTGTGAATCATCTAAAATCTGAATAAATAAGCTTTCCATTGATGTATGGTTTGTTAGGATCAGACAATATTTGGCTGAGATACGACTATTTGAAAATCTAGAATCTGAGGGTGCAAAAAAATCGAAATATTGAGAAAATCACCTTTAAAGTTGTCCAAGTGAAGTTCTTAGCAATGCATATTACTAATAAAAAGGTTTTGATACATTTACGGAAAGAACTTTACAAAATATTGTCATGGAACATGATCTTTACTTAATATCCTAATGATTTTTGCATAAAAGAAAAATCCATAATTTTGACCCATATATTTTTGGCTATTGCTACAAATATACTCCAGCGACTTAAGACTGGTTTTGTGGTCCAGGGTCACATATATTTAACATTAATGGATATTGAAAGATGTTGTCAAGCTAATCAAAATGAACTGTTTGGGGTCAAAACAATGTTTTTAATAAATATTTTTATTTAGCAATGATGCACTGAATTATTATTAAAAGTGACAGTAAAGTTATTTATAATGTTACAAAAGATTTCTATTTATCAAAGGGTCCTAAAAAATGCATTATGGTTTTCACAAAAATATTAAGCTGCACCACTGTGATAATAATAACTTCTTAGAATGATTTCTGAAGAATCGTGTCACACTGAAGATTGGAGTGATGATGCTGAAAATTTGGTTTTGATATCACAGGAATAAATTACATTTTAAAATATATTAAAATACAGAACACTTATTTTAAATTGTAATAATATTTCACATAATTACTGTTTTTACAGTATGTTTGATTAATTAAATCCAGCATTGGTGAGCATAAAAGCAAAAAAAAAAAAAAAGATTTTTTATATGAAAAAAATTCTATGATTATATTTCAGGAAGAGGGACCCTTGTAAGGTTTCATAATGTTTCGTAGGCCAAAATGTAGATTTACATAAGTGATGATCATTCATCAACAATCTTCCACTAATAATCATGTACAACTACAGTATATACATTTACAGTGAATAATTATTCATCTGCATTCGTCAGGCCTTTAAATGAATCCTCATGAAAAAAACAAAAAGCTGTACAGACAATAATGCCTTTTCTGCCAAGACTGAGATTGATATAGTTAGTGTGAAACTCATTAGGTTTTCCCTTTTTTCTTCTGTCGCGTCCTCCTGAGGCTCATTTAGGTTTGCTTACCCGCAGAATTCGATGTACTTGTAGATGCAGCTGGCGATTACCATGGCAACAATGGCGTAGTACCAAGAGCAGAGGAACATCAGGGTAAGACACAAGCTCATGCCCAAGAGTGACAGAGCCCTGGAGAGAGATCACAGGCCATCTCATGCTCATTTGTCCAGTTGTGATTTTAGTGTCAGCTGTGTTTATTGTAGTAATGATAACCAAGAAGAAGAAGTACTTATTTATGTGGTGTGATATCTGTTTGCTTTCAACTTTCATCCCCTCAAACCAGTAATTTTGTGAACAAACACACTTTCTGTTCTGTCAGTGACACAAACCTAAGGGAGCATGTGTTTGTGTGTGTTTGTACCAGTGGTAGAATTTAAAGCGTGGCCTCCAGTTCGGGGTCCTGAGGAGCGTCTGCAGCGCACAGGCCAGATTTACAAACATGTAGCACATCAGGAAGAACCTGTGGGGAAAAAAGATCAAAAACACATCTGTATATGTAATACTGCCCCCCTTGGGCGGTTTCAGGTTTTGTTTTGCAGTACTGAACCACTGTTTATGCATTTATGTATGTACAGTATGTATTTATTTACTTACTTATATAATATTCTATGTCAAATTGAAAACACACCGGCCAACTTTTATTATAGTTATTAAACACAGATTAGTTTTCATTAGTATTTACTATTTGTGACCCTGGACCACAAATCCAGTCAAAAAGGGTCAATTTTTTTTTTTTTTAATTTAAGATTTATACATCATCAGAAAGCTGAATAAATAAGCTTTCCATTAATGTATGGTTTTGTTAGGACAATATTTGGCCGAGATACAACTATTTGAAAATCTGGAATCTGAGGGTGCAAAAAAAAAAAAAAAAAAAAATCAAAATACTGAGAAAATCGCCTTTTAAGCAATGCATATTACTAAACAAAAATTAAGTTTTGATATTTAAAGTAGGAAATTTACAAAATATCTTCTCGCAACATGATCTTTACTTAATATCCTAATGATTTTTGGCATAAAAGAAAAATCGATAATTTTGACCCATACAATGTATTGTTGGCTATTGCTACAAATATACTCTACTGCTACTTATGACTGGTTTTGTGGTCCAGGGTCACATTTAATTAGCATTTAGACAGTAGAATCTTATTTTTGTTTCCCATTTAAAAGTAAATGTTCACTTTAAAATAATAATAATATAATTAAATAAAATATTCTGAAATAAGACAATATATATTTCAAAATGCTATAATATTTCAAAAAGCTAATATAATAAAATAAACAAATTTTTAAATAATATATAATATTTTGGATAATGTTTTATAATAATTTAAGATATTTAAAACTTAAAACTATATTTTTAATTAATTATAAATTATAATTAAAAAGAAAAGTAAAATATTTTAAAATAATTTATAATAGTTTTTAAATAATATTTTAAAATAATAATACAATTAAAGAAAGCATACTTGAGGATAGGATGGAAGAGGAAGATACTTGGATGAATGAAAGGCCATCAGAGGATTATGATGCTTTTTGCAGCCAAATCGTGCAGTTATGCATCTACCAGCGGGGACTAACTGGCTCATGCCAGACGTTGACCCCTTAATTTAAGCTTCTTGACATCACACAAGTGATCTCCATTTAATTACATTGGCTTTAAAAACCAATGGGCTGTATTACTGATAATTTATGTATGTCATATTTAAGGTGTTGAATATTTATGAATTCAATTATTCTGGATTTTATGATCATAATTATATTAGACCACTTTGTCCAGATCTGTTTGAAATCAAAGACTCTTTTTTTGCCAGTCAGCAGCAAAAAAAAAAAAAAAAAAAAAAAAAAAAAAACCAAAGCATGACAAAGTCCATACTTTTATAAGCTGTGCATTTGTAATGCATATCTGCAAAGGTTATAAGGGGGAATGTTAGCAAGTAAAAAGTGCTGAATTAATGGTACTTTATTGTGCTATATACCTGTAAATAAGTTTAGGAGTTATTGAAGAACAGGCATTTAGAAAAGAGGCTTTTCAGCACAGTGGAGATGTTTTATTACAGCAATAGAGATTGTTGTAATAATGTTGTCCCTTGTTGTTTCTCTAGGAATCATAAAGAATGAGGTGCACTTTGTATTTTTTGAGGCGTGTTACTTACATGGACAGAATGGGAGCGACTGCATCCAGGGAGGCGATGAGGATGCCAATCTCACAGATGCAGGCCGTCAGGAGGAGAGCCCATGTAGGTTCACCGTTAGCTTTGCCATGACCAAACACCTGTCAAATACAGAATATGATCAGGTTAGAATGATCACTTAGTATGATGAAGTATCGAAGCATCAACAGAGAGATAGTCAGAGGGCAAATGCAGAGATGTACCCTGAGGAAAGGAATGATGGCGTCTCGGGCGATAGCCTGAAGGAGACGGGGCGCTCCTGTCAAACTCTGAAGCCCTGCCCCACAGGTGGAGAAGAAGGAGCCGAACACAATGACCCAGGGCGAGGGCCAAGCCAGGGTGCCAATGACCAAGTTACCGTTGACACCTTCCCCAAATCTGGGTGTTTAAAGCAGTGTTGTTATTGTTTATATTGCAACAGTATCAAAAATCATTTTTCTTTGAAAACTTATATAACAAATATAACAAAAGTTTAAATACTAAAATTACTAAAAATCTACACATAAACTGAAATCTATGCGTGTAGAAGAGTGTTATTATTGTTAACTAATAATATAAAAAAATCTCCAATCTATCATTTTCGTTAACTGAAAAAGCTGAAATAAGATAAACATAAATATTAGATGAAAACTTAAATGAAAATTAGAAATGTTCACTTGGCAATTAGTTAAGTTTAAATATTAAAAATACTAAAAGTAAAAATTGAAATAAATATAAAATGAAAGCTAAATGACAAAATCACTGAACTTAAACTAAAATTAAAATCAAAACTGAGATCGTTGTTCCTAGAACTGTTATTATTGTTAAGTAATAGTACTAAAAGCATTTTTGTTCAAATGAAATAAGGCTGAAATAAAATAAAATGAAAATATCAGATGAAACCTTAAAAGGGAATTAGAAATGCTGCCTTGGCAATTAACTGAAAATAAAACTAATAAACTAATAAGCTAAATAGAAATATTTAAACAAAAACTAATAAATGACAAAACCTAACGAAACAAAAAACAAAAAACAAATTAAAATGAAAGTGAAAACTGAAAATATAAAAATAAAAGGTAATTCTAACTATGAATAAATGCTATATTAGTATATAAATAATACATATAAACACACAGTTGAGTTTCCATGCTTTACGGGGACATTCCATAGGCATAATGGTTTTTATACTGTATAAACTGTATTTTTTAATCACCCTACAATACACCAACCCTAGACCGAAACCTACTGCATTTTTAGATTTTCAAAAAACTTCATCCTATATGATTTATCAGCTTGTTTCCTCATGGAGACCAAAAAATGTCCCCACAAGTACAAGGATTTTGGAGATTGCCATCTTTGTGGGGACATTTTGTCTCCGTAATGTAGGGTTTACCCAGACCCCCCCCCCCCCCCCCACACACACACACACATTTTTTGTTAATTATTCAGCCGAGCTGAAAAGTGCCCACTTAATTTTCAGTTCATTTGGAGTCTGTACTTTCAATAAGTAATCTAAAATAGAGCTCCAGACTCACTTGTCCCTCAAAACGACTCCGTCCACACAGGCTCCAAATAGAATCACACTAGACATGTCTGCGAGAGCAAAAATTTAGGAGAATGACACAAAGAAGCAAAAAGGCATTCACCCGATTTCAGCTATTTTCCCACAGATGGTAACATCAAGTCTTATGATTTTATCACTGCCATTTCCTGGATATCCAATTACACTGTATTCTGTACATTCCAAGATGTGCAGTTCTGCATTGTGTGAAAGTCACGGGTCATTTATTTCTGTAAAGCTGGAGCAGCTTATTGCCTTCGGAGTAAAGGATACAGATGAAGGAGGTGGTTATGATGGCCAGGATGGTACCAATAGGGATGGACTTCTGAGCGTCCTGCAGGTCACCAGAACGGTTTGAACCAGCCATTATACCTGTGACACACATACTGTATATATTATATCTAGAAACACTGGTGTCTGAAGGGATATTAGGAGAACAGATATTACGAGAACAAAAAAATGATCTTTTACTGCTTTTACCGAATTAAAAAAAGACGAAAGCATAAGTACGATTCAAATTAATGTGACCATATATGTAAAAAATGGCCATAATAAAGACATGAATAATTTCCCTACTAATGATCAAGCTGTTATACCGACCTGTGACAGAGGGGAAGTAGATGCCAACCAGCAGGGTGAAGAAGCTGGTGATATCAGCCAGGACGTATCGGTTAGTGTTGGTTTCTGGGGCCTCAGGGTCGAGTACTGCTGGTATACCTCGCTTCTCTAATATCGAATTTTTCTCCATAAAGGCGCTGAAGAGATTTTCTGTGAGAAAAAAAAAAAAGAGTACATTACTTTTGAACATTACATTTAAATAATCTATTTTTTTATACCCATATTTAAATATCTTTTGAGCATAATTACTCCAGTTTTCAGTGTAACGTGATCCTTCAAAAATCATTATAATATGCTGATTTGCTGCTCAAGAAACATTCATGATTATCATCAGTGTTGAAAACAGTTGTGCTGCTTCATATTTTTGTGGAAATATTTATTTTAGGATTCCTTATTGAACAGAAATTTCAAAAGAACAGTATTTATTTTAAAAAGGTAACTATTCAAGTATTATTTGAAATTGTAAAAACGTGGTGATGAATGTTAAAGTATCAATGTGAGTGTTGGGGTTTTCTAACCTGCCAGGATGCCACTGGTGATTCCAGGGATTCCCTGGATCTGACTGACGTTGTTGCTGGTGAAGTAATCATCGCAGGTGGCGTTCAGGAACTCAGAGTCACAGAAGGCTCTCCAAAGCTTGGTGGTGACGGTGGCATTGCCTCGCTCAATGGTCTTGGCACAAATGTCAAATCCCTTTGACACAAGAGTTCGGTTCCCGAGCACGCACACCCTACGCAGGATAAGGGCTGTATGATTATAGTCACTCCTGAAATGTATTCTGTACTCTAAAGTAACATTCAAATTCTACTTACGGAAAGTAAGGGGGGTCAAAAGAAGTCTTGATGACGCCAGCGTAGACAGCGAGAATGGAGAGAATGACGCAGGCGAGGAACACAAGGGCCAACTTGTTGACATACTTCACGCCAACAAAGACGACTAAAGCCATGAAGGAGAGCACGATGGTACCATACACACGCATATTATTCAACAGCGCTGCCTCGGCCTCTGCTCCCTCCAGACCCTCCATCTTGAATATGGCAGCAGCTGGTACAATGTAGATCTAGAAAAAAAATTAAAGAGAAAGAAATTAAATAAAATAGTAAAGAAGGAACACTCCGCTTTTTTTGGAAATAGGCTCATTCTCCAACTCCCCCAGAGTTACTAAGTTGTGCGGCCATGTTACGGCAGCAAAGTTCCTTGATTATTACACCGGAATGAGTATAGTTCCTAGCCAAATAGGACTAGAAAATCGCAACTTTTCATTTTCCGCCGGTCTTAGTACACGATATAACTACAGAAGAGTCAAGTTTTAAATGGGACAAATATCGAAACTCTTTGATCGTTTTTGAACGCGATGCTACTGGTCTAATCGGATTCAATGATCTATGCTAAGCTATGCTAAAAGTGCTATCGCCAGATCCAGAGATCGGCTGAATGGATTCAAAAACGGTAAAACTCAACTTATTAACTCTGGGGGAGTTGGAGAATGAGCCTATTTCCAAAAAAAGTGGAGTGTTCCTTTAAAGGGATAAATCATCCATAAAAGAAAATTTTGTTATCATTTACAAGCCCTTCATTTGTTCTAAACCTGTATGAATTTCTTTACTCTGCTGAACACAAAAGAAGATGTTTTGAAGAATTGGTAACTAAATAGTTTTTGCTTCCCAAAGACTTCCATAGTACCCCCCCCCCCCCCCATACTAAGGAAGTCAATAGCTACCAGCAACTGTTTGGCTACCAACATCCTTCAAAATATATATTTTTTGTGTGTTCAACAGAATAACGAAACTCCATTTTGGGCTTAACAATCCCTTTAAAGTTGTGCAAAATTAAGTACTGTACAATTATCAAAATCGTAAATAATAATTATTCAGAATATACATTAAAAGTTACATTTACAATAAAAGTATTTTATAAATGCACATCATTTTGTTGTAAAAATTTAAGAAAAAAGATAGTTAAAAGTTAAAATTGTTACTTGAAATAAAATATAAATCTTACTTTTTACATAGTTACAAAGGCAACATTTCTCATTTTTGTTTAGTTTAACTTAATAAAAAATGAATAGGTAAAAATGGCAAAAACACAACTAAACTACTAAAACCTATGAAAATTGAAAATGCAAAAATAAAAACACTCAAATGTTTATAAAAACTATAAAAAATTACTAAAATACTAATGAAAACTTTCAGTATTTCAGTGATACTAAAATAAGCTAAATAATGTAATTTATAATTTGCGTCATTGCTTGAAAGACTTGTCATATATATACAGTATATAAAGCAATGAAAATGTACCAGAAGGATTTCGATGCAGCCCAGGATGTACATGGCTCCTGCAAAAGTGGTGCCCAGATAGAAACATATACCAACGGCCCCTCCAAACTCCGGCCCCAGCGAACGAGAGATCATGTAGTATGAACCTCCAGCTGTAAGTGCACAAACAAATTTACCATTAAGCATATACATAGTAGAATATTTCAAGCCGTCATCATATGTTTCTTTTCTTGAAATTTCTTGAAAACAAGAGGCACATCTACAGGTTACGGTTATTTCAAATAAACACAGAGACAGACATGCATCCACGCAGTTAAGAATGTGGAGCTGATCTCAGCACAGTTGGGAGCTGTACTGTGCGCTGTAGCTAACTGCCCATGAAGAACAACAGGACGGCCGTCCTCTGGGCGTCTGCACACAAACACAAACACACTGAATTCTGCTCACCTGGCACAACTCCATTGGTGGCAATAGCACTCATTGAGATAGCAGTCAGCATAGTCTGGAAATAGAGTAAATAAAGATCAATACAGAGGGGACAGTGAGTGACAGAGACAAGAGGCCCCCACTAAGTCCTCCAGTCACTCGTGAAAGAAAAATGTATTTATTAAAAAAGAAACCTTGAGCACATTAAGACATTGTGCTGTTGAGGGGGGTTTTACAGCAGTATAGCTGACTCATTGATCTCAAGGACATGGGGGGATAATAATTTTATCCCAGGCCCCTTGACTTCAAGTGAAGGCCCTGCATAAACACATGAATTCTGTAATTATATTGTACCATTATTGTGTATTTTTTTATTTATTTTTTGTTTGTTGATTAAATACTTTGGCAATGCATTAGTTAACATTAACATTAAATTCTGTATTTACATTAATTTCATCATTTAATAATACACTTTTAAAATCAAAGTTGTATCTGTTAACATTACTTAATGTACTGTGAACTAAAATGAACAAATAATGAACAACTGTATTTTATTAGCTAACTCTGATAGGGAGTATTAAAAATACATTGCTTATTGTTAGTTAAAGTAAGGAAAATGCATTAACCAATGTTAACAAATGAGACCTTATTGTAAAGTGTCAATATTTTCATAATAAATTATTATATACAATATTACATACAGTGCCCTCCACTAATATTGGCACCCTTGGTAAATATGAGCAAAGGCGGTTGTGAAAATAAATCTGCATTGTTTATCCTTTTTATCTTTCATTCAAAAAAATTCACCAAATTTTAACCTATCATTGAAGTAAAACAATTGAAAGTGGGGAGAAAATCTCATTGTGAAATAAATGCTTTCTCTAGTTCATGTTGGCCACAATTATTGGCACCCAATTATCGCAACGTCCTTTTCCCAGGGTAACAGCTCCGAGTTTTCTCCTATAATGCCTGAAGAGTTTGGAGAACACCTGATAAGAAATCAGAGAACATTTTCTTCATACAGAATCTCTCCAGATCCTTCAGATTCCCAGCTCCATGTTGGTGCTTCTTCTCTTCAGTTCACCCACTCATTTTCTGTAGGGTTCAGGTCAGAGGACAGGGACAGCCATGGTAAAAGATTCATTTTGTGCTCAGTGACCCATTTTTGTGTTTATTTTGAGGTTTGTTTTGGATTGTTGTCCTGGTGGAAGATCCAAACACGGCCCATTATAAGATGTCTAACAGAGGCAGTCAGGTTTTATCTGTTGGTATTTGATAGAATCCATGCTGCCATGCATCTGAACAAGATGTTCAGAACCTCCAGCAGAAAAACAGATCCAGCGGTATATTTAACCCTGGACATGGGGTACTTTTTTTTTTTATCCCTGTTTGTACTAAACTCATCTGGTGGGTTTGCTGCCAAAAACCCTCCTTGTGATGGATAATTAAGGGAATCTGGCCTTTGTGTTCCTCATATTTATAATCCTGTGTAAGTCATGGCTAGACAATTTCATGCTCCTAGTCACTCTGGTGTGCTAAATTTTTTTTTAAAATATGAATGGGAATATACTTCAGAGATATTTTACTCATTAGAATTTCTAGGGGTGCCAATAATTGTGGCCAACATTCATTGGAGAAAAACATTTAGTTCATCATGAGATTTTCTCCCCACTTTCAATCGTTTTACTTCAATGATAGGTTAGAATTTTGTGAAATTTTTGAGTGAAAGATCAAAAGGATAAACAATGCAGATTTATTTTCACAGCCGCCTTTGCTCGTATTTATCAAGGGTGCCAATATTAGTGGAGGGCACTGTACAATGCCCATACAATGCATGTTGTAACACTGTAACACTGTCTCAACCAATTGACATGAGTTTGAGGAGGAGCCACATATCTACCAATGACAGATGAGAATTTCAGAAACCTGTTTAGTAACAGTCATTATTTTTTTAAAAACAAATTTTACTATTGTGTCTTCATCAACCTATATACAATAATGTTCAAAAATTTGGGGTGGGTAAGATTGTGAAATAATATTACAATTTAAAATATTCTAATATATTATTTACATGTAATTTACTCCTGCAAGTCAAAGCTGAATTTTCAGCATCATTACTCCAATCACACAATCTTTTAGAAATCATTCTAATATGCTGATTTGCTGCTCAAGAAACATTTCTGATTATCATCAAAGTTGAAAACAATTGTGCTGCTTATTATTTCTGCGAAAACCATGATACTTTTTTTTTTTTTATCAGGATTCTTTTGTAATATTATAAATATATTTAATGTCACTTTTGATCAATTTAATTTCCTCTGCTAAATTTATTTCAAACTTTTGAATGGCAGCATACTTTAACATACAGTACATACGTACATTTTTACACTCATGTAACGTGTATGATATCTGATGTACTCAAACTCTAAAACACGAAGCTAGAATATTATTTATTTGTAAGTATTCATATACTGCCAGAGCAGCCAGGACTGAAACAAACCTTGTGACAATGACTAGTGAGTGTGGCTTGGCAGAATTATTCTGTGAGTGTGTGTGTATTTCCTGGGGTTTGGCAGGGTCAGAAGGGCATTATAGGGGATTTATGGTTGTAGAATCTGAAGGGACAGCTTTCAGCTTTTTTATATCAAACAATATTAAAACAGATATGACAGGAGGGGGAAAGAGCTCAGAGTGGGACCACACTGCACATTCACTTACATAATACTGCTGAAACAAAATACTGCAGCAAATATTCACTAATATGTGTCACAAGCACACATAGAATGCATTAATTTTCGTAATGCTGAAAATGTGGATAGAATCACGGAATCCAGTCAAAAAATGGTATAACTTGGAATCTGAAAAATTTTGGTTGAAAAAAAAGGAAAAAATAGGTCTGAACATTTAATCAAATCATTATATGGACTAGTGTATGTGAATATTAAACTGCAAAAAGATGTCCCAGGCCCCATGGGAAAAGTCATGTGCCCCAACACAAGTGGAATGACATAAAAAATGTACTGCACAAGTGCCTGGACAACGCATCTCTCCTTTTATAAATATAAACCACTGAACAGACAATACTTAAATGACGCATTTAGACAATACTTGTTCTCAACTTCTTTTATTGTCAAAACAGACTGTGTGTGTGTGTCTTGTGAACATTTTGTAAAAATTGCTCATGTTCTGACTTTCACCTGTTGCTGCAGATAGATAGCTGCTGGTGTAGTCCTCACTGGCCCTCTCTGGCTGGCTCTGACCTGCCAATTTGCTGGCCGACTTGGCCCTGCCTGGTGGATTGGCTCTGACATGCACTGCACTGAATCTACCTGCCTTTGATATGGTTTCTTCTTGAACAAACCTTGAATGTATTGCTGCTGTGCCTGACTTTGTCCCCTTTTCATAATTTTTTTTTTTTTACACAAAATTCTGTCTAAAAAATAAACTCTAACTTAATCATCAATATCACACAAATAATACATTTAATAGCCATATTCTCATCTGATTAAAGACAAAATCATTTAAATGTGTTCTTGGACATTGCAAGCTAAAATAAAAAATATAAGACTAACATGCAAAAACATTTGTTTATTCAATACAAACAGGTGTTTACTATTCTACATCTTAAAATTCCAAGTTTCGCTAACATTATTATAATTCAAAAAGGTCTTGGCTACAAAATATAAGTTTGGTTTAACTTGAAGAAACTGTGACAAATAATATCTCTATTGTAAAGTACTTCTCAAAATAATAATGATAATAATAATACAATTATTTAAAAAAAATGTTATTTTGTAAGATTTCACACAATATCACAAAATTTTCTTCCATTTTTAACTAATTACATCTATGTTATGCAACACTTTGTTTGCCAGTACAGATGAGTTAAAACAGAAAACACATTTTCAAATAAATAAATAAATAGAAAAACATTTCATAGGGCCCTAGTATTAAATTGTTAAATTTGTATTAATTAATTAGCCACACATTTTTATTATTAAAACTGAATTAAACCTTTAAAATGGAATCAATAAAAATTAAAACAGAAAATGCAGAATTTGGAGAAAATTAAAACAGATTTCATGGGCCCTACATGTATTGTTTTGTATAAGTTTCATGATTATGTATTTAAACATGCTTATTGATTATTAACACTTAATCTAATTATTAAAATGGACTCCATCAAAACAAAAATGGCAAATTAAAATGGTGAAAAAAAAAAAACTAAAACAAAAACAAATCCCACAGTATCTGGGGAAAAAATAAAGTGGATTTCGTAGGTTCCTACACACGTCACAAGAATCACCAGCAGCAGGAGCGACATGTGCTAAACTGACAGCTCTGAAATCAAACACCTCATGTAAGCATTTACATTTATGTTCTTGGCAGAAACTCCGTCTGGCATGCTCACAAACCCACTCACCAAAGTGACTTACAACAAAGTGATTGTATAACTGTTAGCAATCTCCAGTTAAAGGAGCAGAGGGGTAAAAGGAAACCCTAGGCTCTGGAGAGGAGTCTCTGGGGCTCTTGCTGCATAATGGTAATAAAGAATTCTGCTATCCAGGCCTTTCTGTCGGTGTAAAGTACATTCAGATCTGAAGGATAGTGTGTCTATTTGTAGAGTGTTTGAGCTTGTGTGTGTCCCTCCCACTTGGCATACCGGACCCCCCATGCCTCCTGTAGTGTATGTGCATTTAAGACTGACCGTGGAGCAACACATGAAGACAATGGTGAAGGTTCCCAAGACGCCTCCAACGCCGACCAACCAGGTCATCCTGAGGAACAGGATCACCCCCAGGATGTTCTGCAGACATGGCAGGTAAACGCCCATGATGGTGCCCATACGTGGAGCCTGCCAATCAACCAATCAATGATCAGGACACCATGGAACATAATGCTCAATACACAGCATCATTAAAAGGCTATTTTGGCTGCTTGTCAATCAACATCCACCCAGTCAATGAGTAGCTACCATCCATCAACACAGAAAAAATAGTCAGTAGTGATTTGGCAGTCTGCAGAGATAATGGAAGAGATCTTGTCACCTGCACGGTTTTCTTGCGTGCCTCCTCGTTGTTTTCTGCCTCCTCATGCTCTTTACTGCCCTGCGTCAGGTTGGAGTAGTTGGCGAGGCTGCTCAGCAGAGAAGATACCATGGGACTGGTGTCCATCTCCTCCTACACAACACACACATACAAACAAATGTGTAAACCCACTGTACATTCATTTCTAACTGTTTTAAATCATTTGCAACACTGGACTACCTCAAACAGGGCCATGTTTTTCCCATCATACTGCTGGCTTTTCTCTACGTCACTGGTGCTGCTGTTGATAAAGGGGCTGCTCTCCTTGGATGTCGCATCTCCTGTGAACATATGGTACATGAAATAAACATTGTTTATTAGAATCTGAGCTAGAATATATTTACAAAGGATGTAAATTGTGACACTTTAGGATACTTAAAAATATTTGTATAAGTTTTGGGTTAGCAATATTATATTTTGAAAGAAATTATTACTTTTATTCAGCAAGGATGCATTCGATTTGTCAAAAGTGACAATAAAGATACAGTATTTATAAAATTACAAAATATTCTTTTGATCTTTCTATTAATCAAAGAATAATGACAGAAGGATAAAAACATTGATTAAAAAAAATGTTTCTTGAACAGCATATCAGCATATTAGAATGATTTCTAAAGAATCATGTGACACTGAAGACTGGAGTAATGATGCTGAAAATTCAGTTTTGCATCACAGGAATAAATTACATTTTAAAATATATTAAAATAAAAAATGGTTATTTTAAATTGTAATAATATTTCATAATATTAATGTTTTTACTGTAGCTATGCAGCCTTGGTGAGCATAAAAGAGCATATAATAAAAAATATATATATACATAACCCAAACTTTTGAACTGTATTGTACATCAGATAACTAAAATAAATAAATAAATGAAATACAAATAAACAAACTTCTCACAAAAATCCTTTTAGGTTTTAAAATTTTCTAAAAATATTATTTATATTTATACAATTACATTATGCATTAAATTCATCAAAATCAACATCAGATAAAAACAATAATCCATTTGCAATTTGTCAGACATTGGTCCCACTGGATTTGCTTGCATGTAAGATCAACGTCATCGCATTAGCATGTAATACTTCAGAACGGTTTTGTAGCAATATCATCAGATTTACATCACAAGCATGTTTGGTTGAAAATGCTCTGTTTTTGCAAGACAGCTTTGTCTCACGATATTTGCAGATCATATTTTCATCTCCCACAAACTACAAGTGCTGTGTACAGAACAATTACTCCAAGTTTCCTGTCCATCTAATTGAAAAGAACAGGAAGAGGGTGGATAAATACAACTGTAAAGAACAAACAGCAGCGCATCAACATGATGCACTCCTTGTGTATCAGTGTGTGTGTGGGTGAGGAATTCCAGGATTTCTACATACTCTTCCATAGCAACAACCCGGTTCTGAGCCTATTTTTACACTACCGCTTTCAGCCGCACATCCTTTATCACAGGAACCTTTGATCGCTTAATTCTGAAGCAATGCAACATAAACCCTCAGGTTCAGAACGATGCTGTGTCCTATAAATGCGTCATGGTTTTTAATTGTGTGTATTTCTAAATTGCAGTGCGTATTGTAATTTCTTTAGTATGCTGTCACCCTCCCTGCCTTCTGTAACATAATTATATGTGGGAGCATGCTCATTAAATGGCCAAGGGAATCCTGCCTCTTCGCTTGCCCGGTTTAATCTGATGTATTAGTTTAATTAATCATGCTTCCTGGTAAAGTGTTGTACATTTTAATTTCCACTGCATTTGCCTGCTTATTGACCTGCGACCCTATGACCTTTAAACACACAATTCATCACCTTGTAATTTCATCTGTCAGCGCTGAATCAATAAGCTGCAAAGCTTTGTGTTTCCTATGGTAGTTTAAAATACAAGGACACAAGAAATAATGATAGTTGATTTTTTTTAAGCTTTGAGCCTTTTCAAACCAAGCACAACTGATCTGAATGCTTTTATAGCCTTTGAGGCTAGAAACATTAGTAAAATTCAGCCTTAAAAAAAATGCATAATGCATATGATCAAAGAAGAAAAGCTGAGTTGTCTACTTTGATTTTTAAGAGATCAATTATGACAATGTCAATTGTGCTAACCATAAAATCACATATATGTATATATTTAATTTAATTTAGTTTAATTTCTATTTATTGACAGCTAGGTTTTTATTTTAAGGTTTACACACTGAACATTATGCAAAATGAGTAGCAAAGCAATATTATATTTTCAGAGATTTTCATATTGTACTTTAATGATTTAAAACCAAATATTTCATTTAGGCATCCTTGGTCTCATAAAGTTTGAAAATGCATGAATCATCCTGGTTTAGCACTTGGTTCCTACTGTATGCGTTTCTTTTCTCTCTAATCTTTGCAAAAACTCCTACTTCTGGCTCTCTTGACACACACCATCCCACAACCCCAGCAGACGCACAATGTAATAAGCAATAATGAGAAAAAGATTGGTATACAGATTGAGATAGATCCTAATCTCTGACATCTTGCGTGCTGTGTGGTGAAATTTATAACAGAAGCATTTGGTTTATTGTTACAACCCCAGAAGGGACTCGGAGGATCTCTAGACTTATTACAGACATAATAATATCATACAGATATCAAAGCTTGCTAGATGAGGGGGTCTGCTGATTCTGCCCTGCTGTCCATTTTATGTCTCTGGTTCAGCGATGTTGCAGAGGCAAGAGCAGGCAGCTGATGCTTGTACTTTTCTTAGAGCTATTCTTTCCACCACTTTTTTTTCTTACACTGTCTTTGCACTATTAGAAACATACACATACAGTACACACACACACACACACACACACACGCACACACACACACACCAGGCCAGCTCTCTTGCCCCGTTCTATTTGTTATTAACTATAAACTAATATCGCATGCGATCAAATTATATTTACGCAATATCACACAAGCAATATCACACCCACGGTGATATTCAGACAAACATGATTATGATACTGCTTTCATACAAGGGTTCAACAAATAAGAAGTTAATATTATACAACTTACATTTTATACCAAATATTGCCACTTACTTTGTCTATTTTTACTCCACCAGCAAAAATGTTTGCCAACATATCCACAGCAAAACACACAGCAGGGCTCCAGAATGAATCAGTGTCTTGAACAAACTGGAATGATTCAGCTGAACGAATCAGTGTTTTGAATGAATTATTCAAATCACTCACTCAAGACGTTTGTCACCATTTACTGGGGTAACAGTTGAAGATTAGCACTGGTCATTTCATTAGCATTTTTATTTATTTTTTTCAGTATTGTCCCATAATGCCATGTCGTTCTAGGCTGTTTCTTCATGTAATATAAGTCACCTATTTGTAAAGGTACTAGCTAAATGGTAACTTATTAGTATTGATATGTCAGTAATATTGTTAATAGCTAAGCTTGGTGAAATTATTAGTGCATCAGTCCATACTTATTATAGCACTTCCCTGTTCTTCATACCAAACAGTCAACACTTGCACATCAGCGTGTGTGATTAGCATGATGAGTCAGTCAAAGCCCACAGCAGATCAAGGGAAGAAATTCATGGTAACTTTATGCATATTTCATATATACAGCCCATCAAAGACTAAATAAGTAAATGCTAATTAGCGATGAGCAAAATGTGTAGGCTGAGTAGGCTAAAGCAGAACATGAGCGTGATGTTCTTATTTCACGCAGTTCAGCTTAGCAGCTATAGTGAAAAAAGTACACTTTAGTATAAAATTATGTTTTTATAATTTATAAAAAAGTAAAAAAAAATAATAAAATAAAATAAAAATATATTTGCAAATAATATAAATGAAATAAAGGCAATTTAAGTATACTTAAAGTAAGTACAAATCCATGACTTTTTTATTCTTATTTTTTAACACAATTAAGTAAACTTAAAAAAGTAATACATAATATAAAATATAATTTTGTAAATAGATTGTATAGTATTGAAAGTGCACATTCAATACAAGCAAGCACACTTCTTTTTCACAAGGAATTAGTTGCTGACTAGGTGTTGTTTGCTGCTTTTTACAATGCTAGCAATTAAACTTATTATGTTTGGCAAAACAGATTGTCTATCATACTTGACTTTGTCTGACTTCCACAGTTGGGGTGTTGGCTCTTCTTTGAGCTCATATGCTGATGCAATATGGCTCAGAAACATTTTAAAAAAAATGCTAATGGTCACTGTTGAGTGATAATTGTAACAGTAAAAGTTCATTGTTGTTACATCAGCACATTTAATATGAAAGCAAAAACTAATATAAAACAACAATAAAGCAAGCAATAAAAAGTCAAAGCCCCAGTGTGCTATAAAAAGCGAGAATACAAAAACTACAAATAAACAGCCATGATGCTCAGATACATCTGTTAATATGGGAATGTTCAGTGAAATTAAGACAGCACTGCTCTCGTTCCCTCTAAGCACCTTTGCCTTTCTATAATCCACAGTTTTAAAATCTGCTTTTCAAAGCCCATTTCAGCCCATGACATCAAAGTAATCTCCTTTTTAATTTTTAATGTTTTGCCTGCCCCTTTCTTTTTCTCTTGCATTTGTGTGTTCACATTTAGTATTTAGTACTTCATAACACATTCAGTACTTCATAACTCTAAATATTTATGGTGTGTAGGATCCATGTGCTGCCTCTTATGACAAAGAAGTGCACTTATTATGCATATACTTCTTTTGTATTTATATACTTATTATAGAAATGTACAAAGGCATATAAATGTTTGTAATTGCACATTTGTTATGATAAAGTTGCAATTTAGCAATCCTTAAATGTAATATTGAATAACACACTTTAGTTAATTTATTATCAAGTACTTCATATGTAATTTAGTCTGTTAGTCAACATATCAAAATAAATAAAGGATGACTGTTAAAACAATTTAAAATGTGCTTCTAAGTAAAGCTTTTAATTTGACATTATTATAAAACCTACTTTTTAAAAGTGTACTTAAGTTTGTTAAGAAACGTCATAAAAGTGTTATGTTATCTGCAAGTGCAGTCTTTTAGAAAAATAGTCAGTACATTTATTTTCTTTATCAGAAGGGGAAATATTCAAAATGTGAGTTTTTTTTTTTTTTTAAATTCTGACAAACCCAAAGTCCAGAACTGGGCAAAAAATGGGTAAAAAGTGGGTCTATCTGGAGCATGAAGATCAGACCATCAAGCAGCAATGAATCCAGTTTAGATGACCAGGGATTCGAGCTATTTTGGGTCCAGCCCCTTAAAGGACTTCATAATCTGAGAGCCTATATATTCCCTAAGGCTGAATGTCATCTTTGTCAGCTCCTGAATTGAAGCACCTTTATCTAACTGAAGGAGAGAGCAGGTGTTTGAGAAGCCTGCAGAATTGGTTAGCTTGTGTCTCGAGCTCCCTGAGGCTGATTATATCAGGCTGTGCCGCTGTGTGGAGCTTCCTCAATTCCCTTCACAACTGATCAGCAGAGATAGCCAGCCTGAGACTGAGGGAGTGGGATGGAGGCTTCAGTGTCCTCGCTGCATGAAAGGGTTATAGTGGGCAACTGAAAAACAAATTTGACGAAAACAAGCTTCGCTTTAATGCATGGCTACTGGCCAGTTTGCAGTTGGTGATGGTTTTCATCCCACTCCACACCTCCTTCATGCTGTTCTGACTAAGTTCGCAATCACACTTGTGCTGTTATCATGTCTCCCCTATCTCAAGTACCATTTTCATGTCTTCCTGTATCCTCTTTGCCTCCTCCTTTTGTCTTCAGACCACCTTCTTTTGGCTCAGCAGGTCCTTCAGATCTTTAGTGATTCATGTTTTGTTGTTGGGGAAAACAACACGGCCCTCATTCAAGCACCTCGGTGTCACTGTATGACTCACAGATCACGTCTTACTCGGTTTACTTCAAGTAAAGCCTCCTTTTCTTCCGTTTTGTCCTGGTGGTTCTTCTTGTTCTTGTTTGGTTCCTTCATGGATGAGATGTCTTTTATTTGCTTGATTGATTATAATTGTTCATTGACTTATGATGCTAAAGTCTGCTAAATTGGAACAACTTTTAATTTGTATTGTAATTTTGTACTTAACGCACTTTAATTGTACAGAAGAAGTTCTTAGGTCCAACTAAAGATATACTGAAGTAAATTGCAAGTGTACTTCATGTTTAAATATATTGCATTTAAAGATATTATTCAAAGATCAAGCAATCCTCATCAATGGTGGCATTAAAACATATTTTAGGCTTGATTTTAAGAAATGTGCATTGTGCACAAGCAGTTCTCCAAATAATTTAATTTATAATTAATATAATTTAATTATCATTTTTACATCAGAAAGTCTTGAGCGATATGTCAGTAAATATGTCAATAGATTTGAACTTAGTATGAAATAAATGTATTTTAAATATATTCCTTTTTTAACACCATAAAAACTTTTACTACACTGATGAAAACTAAACTAAACTGAAAAGAAAATGATTAAGTTTTTTAAAGTTATTTTAGTTAACAGGTTCAGCAAGAGGGGATTGTACATGAAAGAAGATATAGAAAATAATAAAATATGATCCAAATTTACAAGATAAATTTTACCCATTTCAGTATTAAAAAACAAACAAACAAACAACAAAAAAAACAGTCAGCTCCCTAGAGGTTCTTTTCATTAATGCCTTTTAAAAACATCCTCTATTTTCCATAATGCCAAACTTATCCGGTCTCTTGAGAAGAAATCAATTACGTTGCATCACTTCTGGGTCATGGCCAAAGACGTAACTGATCTTTGTTTACTGAAAAGGGGATTGTGTTTCAGAAAACTATTTCTTCTGAACTCCACTCCACTCTACTCTTTCCTTATTTTGTGCTAGTAGCATTAAATTATATCCTCTTTTAATCATGATGGCACTCAGTGCAACACAGCTTTCCCTCAGGATAAAGGCTTTTGTCTAGTATACACACAGAGAGCCAAACTGCAAGAACTGCTTGCCCTGATAACCCAGAATTCACTGCTTCTCGCAAATGATCCTCTACACTCTTTAAAGTAAAGGTTCCAAAAAGGGGTTTTTCGCAGCGATTCCATATAAGAACCATATTTGGTTCCCCAAAGAACCTTTCAGTGAACAGTTCTTAAAATAACCATTTTTACTAAGTTTTAAGCATATTTTAATGATCTAAAGAAACTTTTTCCACTATAAAGAACATTTTGTGCAATGGAAATACTCTATTGATCTTAAACGTTCTTCATAAAACCACAGATGCCAATAAAGAACTTTTATTTTTAAGCGCCAGTCATCACATCAGTGATTATACAGGATGGGCGTCAGATGTATTAGCATCAAGGTGTCTTTAAATCGCTGCTTTGACAAGCATTCTCTACTATGATGCATCATCAAGGGATTGATAGTCATTTTTGATCTGAGAATCTTCTTTAGGGAAACTATTTATCTTCTCTGAGTATTTGGCTACACACACACTGTAAAGTTTCAGGAGTGACAACTGTGTTTAAAGGAATAGTTCACCCAAAAAATTAAATATTATTCACCCTCATGTCATTCCAAACCCGTAAGACCTTTGCTCATCTTGAACCACTGATGTCACATGGACTATTTTATCGATGTCCTTACTACCTTTCAAGGCCTTGAACGTGATAGTTGCTTTCCTGTCTATGCAGGTTCAGAAAACTCTCGGATTTTCTCAAAAACTCTAAATTTGTGTTCTGAAGATGAACAAAGGTCTTATGGGTTTGGAACGACATGAGGGTGAGTAATTAATGACAGAATTTCCATTTTTGGGTGAACTATACCTTTAAATACGAGAGAGAATCCATTGAATATTCATTTTGTGTGTACAAAACAGAACTCACTCTCGAAACTGCCATAACTGACACCACTCTTAGCAAGCAGTAATCAACGTTTTGCTGTCTCACACGTTTGGTATCTGTTATTTTTAACCAAAGTAATATTACAGCTCCAAAAGTCTCATTATGTTCAGCCATTTTAACTTAACCACCAACAGAGCTGTTGTGTTTTATGTTTGGAAGGCTGCAAACATAAGAGCATGCTCTCGAAGGGTTGCCATGTCCACTCTAAGTGATGATTATTTAGGCTTTAGGCTTGTTGTTTGGGCTCGGCTCATAAAGCAATCCACTTTATGGACTTAATAAAGTAGGCAGATGCAGGACACAATATTTTGCGTATGTGGCTTGTTTTCCAAGATATTGCATTTGGATTTGTGTTTATTATGCCTTGTTCTTTTTTTAATTTTTTTTTAGCAAGATCTAACAACACTAGTAGATCTGACAACACTAATGAGTCAAGATGTACCTTGTTCCCTGCGATTTAACACACTGCAAGTCTGATCCACATCTAAATATGTCATTAACAACTAGTTTTTCAGTACAGTTTCATACACACTGCATGAATTTCTGTAAATCAACCCAAATTTTTTGGGGAATCAATTCGGTAGTAGAATGCGGTTAAGCACTAAAAGGTGAATTGACACATTTAGTGTGCATTGTGAGTTCTTAATGAGTTCTCATCAAGAACTTACAATTGATTCAAAATTTCATTAGCCAGTGTGTTCCCTGAGAATCGAACCTATGGCAACACCAAATTCTGATGGTTGATCTACGAGTTTTATCAGATCTTGACAGAAAGTGAACATAGGGACAGCATCTGGGTCAATCCTGAAACAGGCAGAGTCAAAGAAAATAACCCAAACAGGATTAAGCCCCAGATTTCCTGTTTGTTACGTGGATCCCTTTTCACCATGATATTAGGTCACATCCGTTTAGTCTTGAATAAAGGAGAAAAGAAACCAGTGATTGTACAAAAGTTAATTAAATAACTGCTGATCCTCAGATTCAGGAGCTTTGATGATAAAAGACAGTTAAAGACCTGAAATATTAAATATGGAATCAGATGATGTCTGCTAATAAGCTGCAATGAGAGGCTTTGTTTTAGAGAAAACTGACAAGAGAAGTAATAAAGGTGGAGAAATAGAGACATTATAAGAGAAGAGCTTGGGGCATGTCAACTCTCCTTCACAGTTCTCAGGTGTATTTAATACAGCAGAAATTAACCTAGACTTAGGAAAATGACATATCTAACAGGTCTGTTTTGGTGCGTATCTTTTAAATGCCTTTTCTCTCAGCATTTGGACTGAATACGCAAGCATTTATCCTCAAGCCAAAAGTGCTGATTCATGGAGCTGGCAATGTGGAGTTGGTGACAAAGAATCTAACACTATGCCAACTGGCTTAATCCAAACAAACTTAATGGCGGAAGGCTTCAGTGTGGGCAAAACATACAAACTGTCTGAATTCACGAGCACAGAATTGGACATATGGTGGAGATTTGATTGAGAAGCCCTCCAGGGTGAGCAGACCAGCAGTCATTTATCTCATGTCATAAGCTCGTCTGTATGTGCTGTCTGTGTATGTCTTGAGGTGGACCTAAATTAGTGTTTCAGAGCCAAGAGCTGACTAGTCTTGCATAGCAAGATATTTGACTGTCATGGCGGTTCTCAAACTTTTTCAGGTGGCAGATAATGTTACCAATAAAATATTACATAAATCCACAAGCTCTCAGCAAATTTTAAATCCTAGTGTTTTGTTTTTTTGGTCTTGAAACAGAATACATATTGCTCCATATTTTGCCAGACCGATTTACCAACTTTATGCACAACTGTCCAAAAAAATTATGCTGTGATTTTGACAAATGCAATCTTGATCAGCAAATCAGCATATTAGAATGATTTCTGAAAGATCAAATGACACTGAAAATTCAGCTGTGCCTTCACAGTAAAAAATATATTAAAATTGATCTTATATTTGTTTTTATCTCACAATCATGCAGTTCTGACGTTTTTTCTCAGGATTGCAAGATAAAAATGACATAAGAAGCAAAATATATCTCAGATATATTAGATAAAAAGTAAGAATGGTGAGAAAAAAAGGCTGAATTGTGATTTAAAAGTTTGCAATTACGTTATTTTTGATTCCATGATGTGAGGGAAAAAAAGTCTTGCTGTTCTTTATATAAAAATAAATAGGAAATTGAGACTTTTTACATAATTGAACTTTTGTTTAAAAATACAACAAATAACAGTAATATTATTATAATATAAATGAACACTTTTTCTATTTTAACATATGCTCATTTGAAGGAATTCAAAATTCTAGAAGTGGAGAATCCTGTATAAGGACAGCAAAGACAATGACCCAAAGCACACAAGTAAATCAAATAAAGACTGGCTGAAATACAAGAACATATGTGTTTTTTTCTGAGTCCTGACCTTAAGCCAATTCAGATGCTGAATCATATCCTATAGAGAGCTGTGCCATCAAGCCTACCCAGATGAATCTTCAAGTAAATGCACGAGGATCTAAGTAAGTAAATTCAAGGGTTCACTTACTTTTTCCACACCACACTGTGAATGATTGCTTAATGTATTCAATAAGAATGTGAAAAGTCCAACTGTTTGTGCGTTATCAGCATAGCCAGATTGTGCTTGTCTGCAACTGTGCACTAAACTAAGACTAGACTACTGTATATTTATGCAGATTTCCAGATATTTTCAAAGTGTTCACAAATTTATACAGTGTATAGGCTTTTTCATTCTATAATTCTTGTCTGTTTGCAGTGTGCTATTAAAGTCAGAGTCAAAAGGTTCTGTGCAACAATGGCAAGCATTGTTCTGTGTCTAAATCTCTGGTCGTTCACAGTCTTTTGCCCTCAAATCCTTTGTGTGGTGTGTGTGAACAGTATTGACACAAACCTTCATGTTCCCCAGGAGAGCTCACCACCAATTCAGTGACTCAAGGCTTACATAATGACTGTCCAGACCACAAGTCAGAAGCGCAGAGAGGACCGCAGCTGTGTGTGTATCTGTGTGTGGAGACCATAGCCAAAGGCAGTGCTACAGCTGCAGCGTGTGACGTTCTGCAGAGATCCCTCAGCACTGTCATTACAAAAAATGTGAATGTGATTGTGGATCAGTGTAGTGAAACAGACAATATACAATATACAAATATATACACATATATGCATATGGATATTTTGTGGCTCTACTGTTAGAGCACAGCAATGCCATGACCACAGGTTTGATTCCTTGGCAAAAAAACCCAATTATAACTTGAATGAACTATATATATTTTAAAGCATTTAAATTATGATGCTAGAATATAGTGCAGTATAGTTGAAGACCTGTCATTTTTTTTTGTCAAGAATACACTTACTATGCCTAAAAATGCATTTTATAAGGCAGTTCAGAAAGAACTAACCAATTATTTTGGAGTTCATTAGAGGACATGGTTGATGTCGCTTACTCAGCTGCTATAGAGCTACAGTATATGAATCATTATAGGCCTGTAATGCTCACCACAGATCTATTAAGTTGTCTATGTCTACTTACGTAAATGGTTCATTACAGACCTATAAGACTCACTACAGACCTATGGTTCACTATAGGTCAATAAGATAATATTCCTATGTGAAAAAGACGTACACTTAAGCATTCTTGAATTCTTAAGTGAGAACTGACTGTTGTCAGGCACTTGATTGCATGTTAATTGCAAATAACTGAAAGAGTAATGTAGTTTAAATTTATATTAAATGCAATTACCTGAACTTAAGAGTGGTTTTTGACTCACTTAAGTAGGACTTCAAGGGATTGTTCACCGAAAAATGAAAAATCTTTAGTTAATTACTCACCCTCGTGTCGTTCCAAACCCGTAAGACCTTTGTTCATCTTTGGAACACAAATTAAGATATTTTTGATTAAATCTGAGAGCTTTCAGACCCCGCATAGACAGCAAACAGAAATTACAGTTGAACCTCTGGTGTCACATGGATTATCTTAACGATGTCCTTACTACCTTTCTGGGCCTTGAACGTGGTAGTTCCATTGCTGTCTACGCAGGGTCAGAAAGCTCTCAGATTTAATCAAAAATATTTTAATTTGTGTTCTGAAGATGAACGAAGGTCAATGGGTTTGGAACGGCATGAGGGTGAGTAATTAATGACAGAATTTTAATTTTTTGGGTGAACTATCCCTTTAAGCACATTTTTATACATAATTTGATAATTACTTCTATTGTCTTTGAAATATGGTTAAACTGTACTGCTGAATGTACTGACAAGCATTTATGGTAACTAAAATATACTTGATTGTCATTTCTATTGAAACTTGAAAGCAATATATTTAAATATATTTCTAAGTACACATTTGTAATGATGAAGTTGCAATTTAGTACATTTATAATAACTGACTTTCATCGCCATATACGTAGAATAAGACACTACAGTTAAAATCACATATGACAAAAAAGTATAACAAAATGTAAATTGTACTTCTGCAATTACAATGACAGCTTTTAAAAATACTCTTTTTAAAATTTTAGACACACTACAAGTGCACATTCAATACAGTTAAGTGCACTTCTTTTTTACACGGGATGTCCTATGGTATACACTGTAAAAATGCTGTCATGTAACCTAAAACAAGTGGGAACATTTAAAATAACTGGTTATATTTAATATTATATTATAAAGTATAATATTAAAGTGCCCCTATTATGGGTAATGAAAGGTTCATATTTTGGTTTTGGGAGTCCCCAACAACAGATTGACATGCATGCAAGGTCAAAAAAACACTTTCATTGTCTTATAATATGCATTTATTTTTACGTACTTGCACAACAACTCTCAAACCATTCGCTCAACGATTCATTTTTCCAAACCCCTCCTTTGCGTGACACTAATCCGCGGCGATTGATCCGATTGATCTCATTTTCATTTCATCATTATGCCTGTAATGCCTGATAAAGCATTGTTTGTGAGTGCAGTGCTGCTTTGTGTACAGCGTTACCGGGGAAACAGCTATTTTTACTGCTCCAAAAGCCGCACCTAGTGGCAAAGAATGAATTTGCATTTTCATTCAGACCAACGCAAAAAAGACCAACAAGTGGGCGGGAAATATGCTAATGTTTCATGTTGATGTCAACATGAAATGGCTTGGGATTCGTTTTAAAAATGACTTGTTTCAATGATTCAGAGTCGACTCTTTCTTTTGAGAGACAATAAATTTATGTTTTCATTCACTTAGAGCTATGTTACACGCTGCATGAAAGGTAATTTTCAAAAATCCAAAATAGGGGCACTTTAAGAAGTGTCCTCAAGTGTGTTAAAAAAGTGTACTCTCTTCAAGTATACCTAAGTGGCCATATATTCCATTAATATGATATAATCTTCAAGTACAATTTTTAAAAAATATACTTTTAAGATTTGAAGTACACTACAAGTGCACATTGGATACAATTAAGTGCACTTCTTTTTCACAAGGGTCTGGCTCATAGCAGACCTACAGTACAAGGTTCTCTACAGTACAGACCCATGAGGCTCACTACAACACAAATAGAACTTTAGACTTTACAGTACAGGAATAGCACAACTTGATGTGACAATTGAATGGCACTAAATATGGGTCCATTTAACTAGCAGATTGTTTAAAACACCAGCAAAGACTAGATCAGCACAGGTTGTGTCTCTCACGTGGTAGATTCATCCCAAAATGGACAGTTTACACTAGCTTTCAAAGGCTTTACTAGAAGTGTGTCTCACTAGGATTATCCCACATGCGGAGTGGGTGACCGTGGCATGCCAGATATTGCATTAATTTCAGTAAATAGGCCACCTGAATGTTAGCGCACAAGTACAAAGGCACGCGCAGACACACGGCCACAGCTGTCAGATTAATGTTCCAGCGGAGGTACTGACACACAAAGTGCTGCAGAGCTGCAAAGGTGCTGCTGTTGGCCTGAGTAACGTCTCTCTCCTTCCTTTTCTCTGTCTTCATCTTCCTCCCACTCTTGCTCCCTGTCGCAGACTCTTTGATGAAATCCCCCAGCTGTCTCGCTCTCCTCATGCTGCAGTCTGCCAGTCGAAACACACCTTTCATAGATGCTGCTTATCTGAACAGATTCATGCCCATATAAAAAGTCCCGGCTGTACTGAAGCGATGTGAATACTGTACAGCATCGGTGCTCTGACGCAGCAATTTTTTAACACTTACAGCAGAGAACGGTTCAATGTCAAATCTGGATGCTGAACATTCTTTAATGTCTAGGTTCATTGGTCCCAAGAGTTGCATTGACTTAGAGATGACACAGCATGGGAGTGAAGGGGTAACAGTCATTCTGAATTAAATCAATGGTTGCCGAAGGACAAGTAAAGCGTTGCCAGGGAACAGGTTGCTTAGTAACAACAAAGAGTTGACTGGTATTCAACGGCTTAATCATAACATACCTTCGCTAGCCTGTCAAACCGCGTCTGTCAGCACAGCAAGGTTAAACGTCCACCCTGAGAACATTTATTTGCAATAAATTATACTTTAAAGGTGCCATATAATACACATTTTGTAACATTTTATTTTGAATAGCATTTTGTAAGTTCACCTCCAGAATGAAAATTTCCTGATAATCTACTCACCTCCATTTCATCAAAGATTCAGCCACAAAGTAATTAAGTTTTTTGCGGAAACATTCCAATTTTTTCCATATAGTAGACTTAAATTGAGGCCAATGAGTTGAAGGTCCAAATTAGACCAATGCAGCTTTAAAGGGCTCTACACGATCCCAGCAGAGGAATAAGGGTCTTATCTAGTGAAACAAACGGTCATATTCTTTAAAAAAAATAAACAATAAAAAAAAGTATATACTTTTTAACCAGAAATGCTCGTCTTGCACTAGCTCTGCGATGTGCATGCATGACTTCACGCATTGTGTAATCATGTTGGAAAAGTCACACGCAATCAGCTCTTCGTCTGTGTACTCCGGTTCAAAAAAACTCCATCCTCCAACTTCAAAAACGTCCGACATCATTGTTTTACCTTTTTTTGTAAAGGGCGTTTGACTTTCCTTTCACATTCGCTTTGTAAACACTAGGATTACGTAATGCATGAAGTCGAGCTCGTGCAAGATGAGCATTTGTGGTTAAAAAGTATATAAATTTGTATTTTTCCTAGAAAATGACCAATTGTTTGGCTAGATAAGACCCTTATTCCTTGGATGGGATCATGTAGAGCCCTATGAAGCTGCACTGAAACTGCAATTTGGACCTTCAATCCGCTGGCCATCATTGAAGTCCACTACATGGAGGAAAATACTGGAATGTTTTCCTCAAAAACCTTAATGTCTTTTCGACTGAAGACAGAAAGACGGGTGAGTAAATTATCAGGAAATTTTCATTCTGGAAGTGAACTTCTCCTTTAAAGCCATAATCTAATTTTACATTACTATTTTTATTTTTTTTTCTCAGACTCACTTTAAAAAAAAAATGTTTTGTAACCTGACAATGGTTTTATTCAAGTTGAAATATTATAACAGAACATATAACAGAAGCAGCAGAAAAAGTAGAAGTAAAAATGGCATATTATTGCTTTTATCAATATTTTGCATTTAAGACTTCTATAATTACATTATAGCTCAAAGTTTTTTTTTTTAAAGCTTACCAAGGCTACTTTGATCATACTTTGAAATATTTTCATTTAAAACAAGTTTTCTATTTGAATATATTTAAATAAAATGTAATTTATTCCTGTGATTAAAGCTGAATTTTCAGCATAATTACAGTCTTCAGTGTCATATTTTCCTTCAGAAATCATTCTGATATGCTGATTTGCTGCTCAAGAAGCATTTCTTATTATTATCATCAATGTTAAAAACAGTTGTGTTTTTAAACAGTTGTTTGCTTAATATTTTTTGTTTTTTCAGGATCCTATAAGGAATAAAAAGTACAAAAGAATAATATTTATTGTAATAGAAAATCTTTTGTAATATTACTTACAGTGTGTATTATTTAATCATTTTAATGTATCCTAACTTAATAAAAGTATTAGTATCGTAAATTGCCTCTGTACATTTTAAGACTGAAATTTTCTGGAATATGCTAATCATGGCTGAACCTCCCACGTATCTAGAAATTAGTATTTTATTCTTGTGTCTCTAAAATAATTTATCCTACATCTGATTACTTCATCATGACTAGGTGGGCTAAGTTGCTGAATACTGAATTGAATTGAATTGTTATGCAGATATGGGCAGTTGAATGTTAATACGCTCATGGCTGATGTTTATTTCAAAAGAGCAAGAAAAATCCTGTGTTCCACAGCTCCTTTTAAACTACGTACAATGTTATATGAATGCACATTTGGAGATACTTAAGAAAAGACATCGCAGTGCTGGGTAACTGAAGGGCAGGGACTGACCAACAGCCAAACTTTAAATCAAATCAAAGTCTCTCCAGATCTGATATACAGCTATTGACACCCACAGACAGCTATTAATACAATAAGTCAGGTTGAGCGTCTCCCTCCCTCTCTCTCTCTCTCTCTCTCTCTCTCTCTCTCCACAGGGTCACTCTTAGCGTGGATCAGATTTAATCTCCCATAATGGCTAGTCTGGCACTGACATCACATTCTCCTGCAGTCCATTCCACCATCTCCCATCTATTCTATTCTATTCTATTCTATTCTATTCTATTCTATTCTATTCTATTCTAGTCTAGTCTAGTCTAGTCTAGTCTACTCTACTATACTTTACTCTACTCTATTCTATTCTATCCTACTCTATTCTATTCTATTCTATTCTATTCTATTCTATTCTATTCTATTCTATTCTATTCTATTCTATTCTATTCTATTCTATAGCTCCAAATAAAAAAGGCAGCACAGAAGTAGCATAAAAATAGTTATGATATGTGTACTATACATTTCTAAAACTATAAAACAAACAAGCAAAACACAACAAAACACAACAAAAAAATATTTTGAGATCTTTTCAATTAATCATTTGATTTAAAAAAAAGTCAATCTAAATGATTCATTGATTAATTGAACTGCGTTGGGTTCAGCTCATTGACTCAATAGTTACAACAGTTAGCCGCCCAATGGAGGGGAACATTATCAGACAATTTACTGGTATTTGTGCCATTATTTAATGAAAAAAAGAGCATGTCTTAACCAGTTTTGTATTTCAAATGGCTGTGATAGCTGCTGATTTGTGCTGCTCTTGGTAGATTGCATTAGTCATTATGGAAACGATCTGGCTGTGTTCTTTAATTTGTTCATTGTCAGCAGATCAACCAAACTTGTCACTCCGATCTGCACTTTTATGGGATTCTGATGCTAATTTGCCCTGTTTAGTAAATTTGGCTGTAAATCTGCATTATGTTAAAATCCAAAAGCAAATTCATCTGTAATCACATGCCTTAGGTAAAACTCTTTGATGATAAATTGATATGCAGCATAATATACAAGTCCAACAGTGTGATTGAGTACCTATCCCTATAAGCCTATTGTTGGGATTCTTTCAGGAATGCATCTCTGACCTTCATCATCCATGCACCTGCACACACACACACACACACACACACACACACACACACACACACACACACACACACACACACACACACACACACACACACACACACCCCTGTCTCTCTCTAGAGAGTTCCCTGGAGCTTAAGCTGCCAGTGTAAACCCCCAGGGGAGTCTCTCTTACTTTAGGACAATTTCTATGACAAGATCCTTAATTGCGCATACAAGCACACAAGCAAACATACTCACTGACATGCGCCCACTCAAACCTTACCTCTGATTTTTTTTTTTTTTTTTTTTTGTTAAATTGAACACATGAATATATGAAAAGGTCAGAAAGAAATTAACTCTTGCTTCCAATTCAGTAAATAAGCAAACAGGGTTACAGTGTTGATGGCATTCAGCTCAGCAAACACAGGTCCCTATCTTTTTCTCTCCATGCAGTCTGACCTACATAGTGGAGAACTACTGCCTGATGGTGCATGCAGCTGCCACAAGAATACACACACACACACACACACACACACACACAATCAGATACGCATGTAATGCACCAGACATAATGTGATTCATGCTTGAAATCCACATGATTCATTCAGCTTTTTCATTACTGATTCCTTAAAACATAACATTTTCTGCACAGAACCACCTGATATGTGTGTGTGTGATATATATATAGAGAGATAGATAGATAGATAGATAGATAGATAGATAGATAGATAGATAGATAGATAGATAGATAGATAGATAGATAGATAGATAGATAGATAGATAGATAGATAGATATAATGATTTGCCTTGTTTTAATTATCAATGTTGAAAACAGTGGTGGTGCTTAATACATTTTTGTGGAGACTGTGATGCAAGTGTGATGTCAAATGGTTTTATACGAGTCAAAATTTAGGGTAATAATGGAACATTATTTTATTTAATAATGGTTTAAATAAAATATTTTTATTATAAGAGATGATAAAAACAACTACAAAACCACTGGTTAAAAAAAAAAAAAACTTTTTAAAAATCAACAAATTTTCAGCAGCTGACTGTAAAATTAAAAGCCTAACATGTGAGTATAAAGTCATTTATTTAAGCCAAGAAATAAATAAGTATAAGTATAATGAAGTATAAGTATAATACTATGCAAAAAGTATTTCAAATGTTTCTAGTATGTTTTATAATACCCCAAAATCAAACAGTTCACCCCTTACATGCCTTATCACGTCTGTCAAAAACTGACAGAACACACTCATGGGCATCACTGAATACTTGCTAGCTAATAAATAAATAAATTATTACCTTTTGATTCATCTGTCTGTCAGAGACTGTAACATACAAAATACATAACGCACGTGAGAATAAATTTATTTTTCACTCGCTAAAACTGACAGGTGATTATAGTTTGATCACTATCTTCTCAGTTGTTTAAAAGGCAATTATCAAAGTTGGATAAAATATTGTTTCATTTTTCAATAAAAGATGATACATTTTACATGATTTGTTACATTACAGATTTTGAGTCATATTTAAATAACCAAGAGATTTGGAAAATGTTAGTTGAAAAATGTCACCCACAAGGACATTCTTCCCTTTAACTCTTTGTATAATTACCTGGTGTATTAAAATTGTATCCTTTTAAAAAGGAGGCCCACAAGTGAACCGACACACTAAGAAAAGTCCCTGTGTTCCCTATGGCCAGCTCATCTCTGGACACCACGCAATTGACCTTTTTTAAGGGCCGCTGGTTGCACTGACATTAAAGTGTTCTTAGGTCAGACCAGTCTAAGACAGTCCTGAATACTGCTACTTAACAGGCCAGCTTACAGAGATCAGCACCCGCACACGGAACTCCAGCCAGCTGAGCGGCTATTAAAGATTCGTCCCACAGAGTGGGAGAGCAGGACAAAGTGTTAAGAGCCAATACTGGCAGGCTTCACCAGACTTCAGTGGCACATGGTGTGAAAACAGTCCTGTTGAAAGAGGACATGGTTTTGGACTAAACACATACACAGCTTCTTTTAGCACATGGGATGGAACGTCATATGTCACTGTCTTGCGCATGAACATATCAACTGCCACAAAACCCCAGGCAAAGCTCCGCTTAGAAATCTGTTGTGTCTGTGAACAAGGGCCATGTCATAAATCATCTTGCCCTTGGAGATCATGTCGTCTTTATCAATAAAGCCATTCATATGCAACACACAAAGCTGTGGAAAAGGTCACTAGAGATGACTAAGGACTAAACTGTCATGCTATGTTAATGCTGACTGCAAAAACGAGCTACTAATTATATTATTACTGTGCAAAATCAAGCATGATTTATGCTGATAAATGCAATATGAATGTCAAGGTCAAAAATGTGCAATACTGCTGTTGCTTTGCATGGATAAGCATGACTCTACATACATGCAAACACACACAAAGCAATTAGACCATCTATTTCTCATAAATAAAAACTATGAAATTGACATCATTGTCTGACAGAGGAATAAAACACGGAAATCCATCAATTCTATAGCAACATCAAGAGATAAGCCCTGCTCAGCTAACTTCCCTATTTAAAAAGAAAACAAGAATACAGGGGACTGTAGACCAGTGCAAATGGAGAACAGAACTGAGAGAGACATGCAGGAAGACCGGCTGAGGGATTTAGTACAGTTCCAGATGAAAAAGGAAATCCTCACCCTATTCAGAAAGGAGAGAGAGAAAAAGGGAGGGAAAGAATAGGAGATTAAGAGAGAGAGAAATGGAGAAAGCACACAGTGCGCTTGGGGTGAAACTGACTCATCCAGCACTCACAGGGACAGCATGTACCATTTCTTCATTTCCATCTCTGCTCTCAAGGTAATTTATTGTTCTCATCAGTGTATGGACAATATACGACTGTGTGACTGAATATATGAATATCAGCTCACCAAACAGTTGTTTTGGTATAGTCACATTAGCAACATTTTTTTAAATTTCACAAGCAAAAAAAGGCTCACTGTCTACTGGCAATAAAGTAGCGATGTACGAAATGCATTTCAAAGTGAAGCTAACTTTCAAACCAAGCAGTTTTCTGATTTTGCACAATTCGCAAATACGCAAATATGCAAATATGCAAATATGCAATTTGCAATTCGCAAACAATGGCAAATATAACCATACTTTCACCTCACGACTGCAAATAATTCTATTTAAATGACTGGGTATCAGGCACAAAATCTCCCAAACAATGGTAAGTGTGACTGCACCTTTAAGGCTTGTGCACACCAGGACGATTATCGCCGACGTTTAACGCCTCGGCCGTTTCTCAAACGGAAGGCTGCATCCTCCGGAGGTCGCATTTGTAGGCTGCATACGTCATAAAGAAGATCTTATTTTAGAATATTAACATTTATAAATTTGACCATTATTCTTAGTTAAGCGTAAATTGTTGTAATATGCTTTTGACTCACGAATATAATGCTCAGTTAACTGAAATAAACCAGGCTTGATGACGTATGCAGCCTACAAATGCGACCTCCGGAGGATGCAGCCTTCCGTTTGAGAAACGGCCCTCGTGTCTAAACAAAGGGCGCCAATGTGAGTGTGCACACTGACGCGCAAAACGGCAGGCGTAAAAGTGTCATTTAAAAAAAAAAATGCCTTGTTTTTTTGGTTTGACACGCTGCATTAAAAACTGGCTGACCAATGAGATTGGCACTTTTGTTCACGTGCCTGGAGCTGCTGAAGTTACATTAAAACACAACTTGATGGCGGTCAAGCACAAAACAGTCTTGCCGAGCACACATTGATACCTAACGATGAAGAAGAAGTAAATAGACGAAGAAGATGCATCGAGGCAAGATGAATGTAGCGCTGCTGGTCTCATTGGTGTCTGAGCACAAATGGCTTTATGACAAACCCGAGAGCAACTACAAAAATCTCGATAAGAGGCAGTTGTTATGAAGAGGAATTGCAGATCAAATAGTATTTGATGTGTACCAGGGTATTTCTGTTTTTCATTAAGCGCCATCTAATATCAGGGAGTGAATTTGCATGAAAATCGCTTGGGTATGAACACAAAGACGCATCAAAAAACGTCTTGAAAAACTCTGGCGATAAGTGCGCGCGATAATCGTCCCGGTGTGCACGAGGCTTTAGTCAGTAAAGACAGCCATGCAAAAGGAAGCATTCCTGTAGCTAAAAACGGTGGTGTTTGGCACTAATGCTAACTTATGGGGTTGATTCCCAGGGAATGCATGAGCAAATAAAAGTAAACTAAAGGTATGAGTGGCATTCCTTACATTAATTTACATTTTAGACAATATTGCCAGGTAAGTTGTGAGTTTTTACTCTGCCAACCCAAACAGCTGCACAACACAAAGTACTGGTGTTTTGTTGTTGAATGAATTTGTGTTTTTGAATGAATTGGTTGAGTAAATGATTCAATGACTCGGTCATTAAGACTTTAATTCCTGAATGAACCACCACTCTTAAAAAATTGCTTTAGACAATGATTCAATGACTCTCTCTTTAAAACGAATTGCAGAATTTGTATATACTACTCTTATTATTTCTAAAAATATTAAGAGCAGTATATTACTATGTGGAACCGAATTCAGAAAATCACTTATTTTGTTCCTGAATGAATCAGTGTTTTTAAACGAATTGGTTGAATGAATGAAATGATGCAATGATCTTGGAACGCTGCATCATCAGATTCAAGAACCTGGGGCCGGATTCACGAACATGTTCTTAAGAAAAAAGTTCAGAAATTTCTTAAGATAAATTCCACGAAGTTCGTAAGAATGTTCTTAAGTGCAATTCTTGAAAAATTCTAAAGAAGTTCTCAAATATGTTCTTAAGAACATCTTAATTGTTTTTTCTTAAGAAGAAAATGAAAGTCTATGAGTGAATACATAGATGAAGACTTTAAGGACGCTTTAAGGATCATCTTTTTGCACTTCCTGCAGATTACCCTAATAATCATAATAAGTGTGCATACTATTTTCATCACAATCTTGACTGGTGCTCGACTTTTTAATGTGCCGTCTTTTTGAACAGTTACTTTTAAAGAGCCCGTCTCAAGCTTCAGCGATCTGTTTCATTATTGTACTGTGTTTTTGTGCTCTCATCCGAGTGAATGCTTCCGGTATGTAGCCTGTCCACGCTGATACAGTAAATGCGTCCTGCGAATTCATATGCGCTGAATACGGCCACATATTATGTTGTATTTATAGGCTAAAATTAAAAGCGTTCAATTAAAGCTCCCTATCTGACTCGTTTTTGAGTTGCTACTGAGTTTTGAAGTCAGCGGAAAGAAGTGCCACACATGGGCTAATCATGACCGATCATTGTTTATATTATCAGTCATTGCTGTCACTTCAGAAAACTTGTGTGCATCACTATTAATAGTCCCACTATGTATTATATTATATGTAGCTAGTGTTGTTGTAATGTTTAAATATAACAATTAATTTGAAATAACCCAATAAATTCATTAAATAATTCTCACTATTTGGGATTTAAGACAATTCTGGGGCTATCCTAACTTTAAGAAGTCATTTACGAGGATTTTTAAGAAGATTCTTTTCAAGAATTTGAATTCTCCTTAACTTTTGTCTTAAGAACAATCTTAAGAAAAAAGATAAGAATATTCTTAAGAAGAATGTTTGGGAATACAAAATATTCTTAACTTTAATCATATGTTAGAAAATAAGAAGAAAATGGCAGTTAAGAAGAAATTTCTTCTTAAGAATGTTTTGTGAATCCGGCCCCTAATCTGTAGGCATCTGAATAACCAGAAAAGACAGAAAAGGTACGTGAGCAGAATTAGGAATTCAAACTGGCATCATCTGCATGAGCACCACAGCTCAATGTGTACCTCGCTCTTCAATTTTCATTGTGGTTATGCAAGAACAGTTTCATTACTTTTTCAAGGCCACTGCCTACTATGATTTGGCACTTCAGAGTGAAACTTAATGAATTCTTAACTGACAGCAGGAAGGTGGCGATAAGAAGGGTGAACTTGCAGACCTCACACGGCCATGTAGCCGAGAAAATTCCTCCAAACATCAAAAGCCCCAGACAGACTTAATTCTTCTCAATCCAGTGGACACAAATAAAGAGACTCTGAGGGTATATGTTTGCTCGTCTATATGAGATAAAAAAAACGGCACAGATTAGCAGCACTACATTTTGCAATCTGCAGTAACACAAAGCAGAGATGCTGAATCTTCTGTGGACATCATTGTAGTGAGTGTTCATACATAACCAGCAAGTCAAATACAGCGAGTGTGTGCTGCCAACTCTCTATGGCTATGTTCACAACTTCACACAGTCAGTGTTTGGGAATGACTAACATCTTTACAAATAGGTGACTCTTCAGTTGCCCTGTTCTTACAACAGAAGCAGATACCTTATATATATAGATCTAGACAGGTGGAGCTGAGGGAGGTGGAGGGTTTAGAGGAATTCTGATGAAAAAAAAAGGTCCTAAAGATTAAAGATTACAAAGGCATATGAATCACAAAAAAATGAATGATGTGCATACATAATAAACTCCGCAATATCCCATAAAAATGGAATTATTATTTTTGATTTCATGGTGATTTCAGTACAGAAATATATAGATTACAAATCATAATTTAAACCTCGGTCCCTTTGTATACCCAATGAAAGTTAAACCACGAAACTATATTTTCTTGTAGTCATTGAAAGTACCAGTACTGGTGCCTCTTTGAGAAGAATTTGTGCATGATGCTCCTTGTTACATAATGCAGTTTCTTTATAACTAACCAGTGTCTTAACAGAACAGCATTTAACATGTTCAACATGTGATTAACCTTCTTAAAACTTCCACCCTGCATGAAGTCTCATCTCCTCCTTTCTCTTCAGACTATTGTCGCTGCTCTTTTCTTTAGAATGTCTCACCTCACAGCCTCTGCCCTCCCCTCTGTTCTCACCCTAAAATGGCTTCCCAGGCACCTGCCAGAGACAGCTGGCCACGACAACTTAACAAAACCATCCATCAAGGGCAAATACATCAGCAGGATTACAGGAGGGCATATAAAAATCCTTTATGTGGCATTAGGGAAATATTCTTATATAATGCATGGTCTTTTGCAGTGACATAATACTCACTACACTGCCACAATTACATAAGAACTACATCCCCCTGACCCTAAAACAAATGAATTACACACCTACCCCATGAATTATGATTAATTCCTGATATGTAAATAATTTTTACATTTAAAATTGAAATTCAGTTGAATACAAATTCATAAGAATGGCATTTAAATTTGAATTACAGTTCTGCATCCTGCTTACTACTTAAACTATAATTTCAATTTAAAAGGTGTTACCAATTCAGTTGTGAACGTCACATGAGCCTGAAGAAGACAGTACTGACTATAAATGTAACTGAAATTTTAAAATGACGTAAACATAACCAGATGGTCTTAAAAGATAAATTATCACAATAGTCTATTTGTCAATGAATACAATAGCTCAGAACTAAGCCACCCAAATATATTTTTGTTCATAAACGCATCCGACACCGACTCTGCATGGATCTAAGCAATGAGCTGACAGAAAATGCATTTTCTTGCATGCCTTTTTGTTGCTTGTCATGACTGTGGCAGCTTGTCTATCAAACACACTCACACTACGAGCTTAAAATGCCATGAGTTGATTGGCGGAGAAAAGCTGTTGTTAACACATGAAGTGTTGATTAAAAACTTACATCAAACAGATCCAGTAACACTGTATTCTGTCTTTATCAAATGATAATTATGAACAACCTGCAGTGCATCTGTGTCTTATGAGGACATTGCATGGTGCAGTTTATAATACAGCAGAATGTATTACTGGATTCCAAGTCAGGGTTTATGTAAAAGTGGAGTATTACGACATTATGAATACTGTATGTTTTGACATAACTTATGGCTTCTGGCAGCTCCTTTTTTCTCAAAGAGAGAGTGCGTCATGGCATTATGATGATGCCAGTGTCTGCCTGCAAAGTGTTTTGTAAGGGAACCCAAACATGCATTTAAATTGGTTTTATTTGAGTCAAAATATTTTTTACGTGACTAAAAGCAACTCAAATGCATTAAGTCGTTTTAGGTAAAAATTCTTGGTTCCTGTATAATTCTTATGGCAATGCCCATGTAATTAAGCTTGCTTAAGAACAAATAGTTCTCTCTTGTTCTGTTAGTGTCTGTATGGTTTTTGAGGACAGCTAGTGCTCTAGATGTTCCTAATTTAGGGTGGTCCTGTTATGTTATAATGTGTCTGCGGCTGTTAAAACAGGTCTGTGCCATCTGGCCTGATGTTCACTTGACCTGAGACTTCACCGCAAGGACAAGCAGCCATCAGTGTACGCTCTTCACAGAATATATTTCTTTTACATCTTCCTGTGCTTTCTATCTTACACTGCAGTATATAAAATTAAGCCACCGATCTCTAACAGAAACACACACATAGAGTTTATATGGCCAAAGGTTTACAATATGATTTATGAATTATTTTAAACTGTATGATTTCTGAAGGAGCATGTGACACTGAAGACTGCAGTAATGATGCTGACAATTCAGCTTTGATGTCACAGGAATAAATGACATTTTAAAATATATTCAAATAGAAAAGAGTTATTTTAAATAGTAATAATATTTCACAATATATTTTGAATCAAATAAATGCAGCCTTGGTGAGCATGAGACATTTTTCCAAAACATTACATTTAAATGGAACCTGCTCAAAATCACAGTGAGAAGATATATCATTATGCTGACAGTCGTGTGTATAATTTGGAGCTGTGATTTGATAGGGTTTTTGTTTGTTCCTCTGAAGTCGATCAACAATCAATTTCCTTCTGCCTCCCATCCAATTTCTCAACTAATCTAGTCCAGCCTTCTTCACTGCTAACAAATGCCAAAGATCACCGGTGTCATAATGCAATCTCAAACCTCATTATCCACTGAGAGAAAGCACCTTAGGTCCAAAACGATCTGATGCGTCAGGCAGGCTGCTCTATGAGTGATGTAACTACATTGTCACAGTGACTGTCATTAGAATGCACATTATCTGTGAAGCTGCTGAAGCTTGCGACTGGTAATAACACACCTAAACAGAAGTCAGCATTTCACACAGTGCAGCTTGGCTGTTAACTGACAAAACATTAGACAAAAGAATGACATTCTCTCCACTGAAAGTTCATAAAGCCGACAAGTCTGTGAATTTTAAGATGCTGTCAGATGGAGATAGTAGGGAAAATAACATATTTACAGCCAAACATGTTTTCATTGCCTGCATGGGTGCAAGAAAATGACTTTTAAGTTGCTTTTTGATGACTCAAGATTGAAAACTCAACAATGCAAAAACGTAAAGATACGATCCACTAATTTTGTAGTACACTGTACAAAGGAAAAAAAATACAAATCTGTCTGAAATCAGATGGATGATTAGACAAAATGATTATAGATAAAGTGAATAAGAAAGACTGTGATTTTGTTAAACTTATAACAAAATTTTAAAGTAAAAACATTCAGGCTGTAAAAATATTAAGTTAATTTATTTACTTTATACAGACCTTAACATTTTGAATTCTTTTTTATTTATTTATTTATTTATTAACTTAAACAAATCTCTTATATCAAAAAATTAATATAAATAAAAACATAAATTAATATGAAAATATATATTCAAAGTATATGTATAACTACTGTATGTATGTATGTATATATATATATATATATATATATATACATATAGTGGTGAAGTTTTTGCTCCCATCCCATCCCGTTTTTTTTTTTTTTTTTTGCATATTTGTCACACTTGAATGATTCAGATCATCAAACAAATTTTAATATTACACAAAGATAACCCGAGCAAATACAAAATTCAGTTTTGAAATAATGATTTAATTTATTAAGGGAAAAAAGTTGTCCAAACCTGCCTGGCTAAATCTAATGACTGGTTTGTGCCACCCTTGGCAATCAAGTGTTTGCGATAACTGGCAATCTGGAGTCTTTCACACCGCTGTGGAGGAATTTTGGCCCACTCTTCTTTGCAGAATTGTTTTAATTCAGCCACATTGGAGGGTTTTCGAGCATGAATGGACTGTTTAAGGTCGGATTTACTGTAAGTCTGG